>NW_022046135.1:52378-64558 GCF_001654015.2 Drosophila navojoa | reverse complement strand
TTTTTTTTTTTTTTTAATCGCTCAGAATATCTAAATTTTGTTGTTGCAGAGTTGACGCCTGTGGCCGGGGGGTGGGGAGCCGGCTCAGGCTGCTGTTGCAGGCAAATGCAAATGTGATTAGTTGCATGAACGAAAACCATAGAGCAATATTTATGGCAGACACTGTAGCGGCGAGCAGCGAACAGCGAGCACCGGCTGCAGCTGTTGTTGTATCTGCGAGATACTTTTCATTTTTTACGATTTCTGTGGGCGAAAGCTTTACCCTTCTTTATTTTTTTTTTTTTTGCCCGCTTAGAATATTTCTCTTGCTCTGTCATTTTTTCTTGTTTTGTTGCGTTTTGCCTGCTGTTGCTTTGTTTATTTATTTTGTTAATTTTTTATGGTCTGGTCGGGTGTTGCGGCTTTTGGGCTCGGGATTGGGCTTGGGTTTGGGTTTGGGTTTGGGCTTTGGGTTTTGGGCTTTGGGTTTTATGGCAACGCTTGCCACAAAATAAAAGGCAAGAAGATCTGGTTAGAGTACGAGATGCAGCAATAAAGTAGACTAGGTCGAAATAAAGATAAAACTGTGCAAACGTTTTAGCCAAAAAGGGATTGAACACACACACACACACACACACACATACACATACACCAACACATCTACATATTTTGTTGCAATGCGAAAATTTAACAATTTGCGCTGCCGCCTGCAGCTGCGCGAAAGCTTTAAAAGCGAAAAAAAAAAAGAAAATGCCAAATGGAAAATAGAAAATAGAAAAGACAGAAGAAAATAAAAGCAACTTCTGCCAGTCATTGGCGCTGAAAATTGAGATTTATGAATGCACCTGCCTGACCCAACGCGAGAGCGGGCTGCGCTCCATGGCTAAAACTAAGTTGTCTAGGTTTTTTCTTGTTCTTCTACTTTTTTTTTGCCCTTTGCTCTTCGCTCAAGCGTTGAAACTTGGCATATTTCTCCATTACGAAGCGAAGCTTGCAAATTGATTTGATTTGATTCAATTTCGTATCGATAAGCCAGCTAGCTAGCTGTCTTCCTCACCCACCCTCCTTCCTTTTCCCATAGTTCTCTATCTATCCGGCTGTGTGAGGGAGCTGAGGCTGGGCTAAATCATATTTGTATTGAAATTGACGTAGTTTTTATCTGACCGCCTGATTGCCTGTCACAAAGCGAATGTGATTGGCCCAGTTCCAAGACCTTTGAATTCAATGGAGAAATGTTTTGTGAGAGTAAGATAATAGGGCAGACGATATGATCTGTCTGTCATATGTCATACATCCATATATTAAGTTAGTTTTTTTTTTCTTTAGCTGAAACGCACTTATCTGAATTATAATAATATATACTAACAACTTAATTTAGACTTATAATACTGTATTAATAAAAAAAATTATTAAATAGTGAAACTAATCAAAATAATTATGATGATTTTAAACCTTAATACAAACTGTAATAATGACAATAGTAATTTTAACAATAAAAACTATTTATATAATAATATAATGAAAATCTATATCAGCTCGCCACAAGCCATATAACTTTTACAGCTAATTGTGTAACAATTAGTTTGAGATTAAGGTGTGAGAAATAGAGAACATTTTCTTAACTTTCACGCCTCTAGTAAGCTTGAATTTAGTTTTAGTACACAAGTATGAGGATGCTGTCGGCCTCTGGGATATTCGCAGAAATATTTGTTTGGCTTGCTCGATTTAAGCTCCAGGTGTGAGAAATAGAGAGCAATTGTATTTAGTTTGGGTCCAACTTTCCTACCTCAGCAATGAAGCTGTCGACTTAAGGGATAATCGATCAATAGTAATAATAATAATAGTAATAATAATAATAGTAATAATAATAATAGTAATAATAATAATAGTAATAATAATAATATTAATAATAATAATAGTAATAATAATAATAGTAATAATAATAACAGTAATAATAATAACAGTAATAAAGTTATCGATAACCGCTCAAATTCTCAATAAAACTCGCCATTTAGCTTTAAATTATTTTCTTAATATAAAGCCAACATGAAGAAGGTTCAGTAGGCATCAGTATAATTAAGTAATCGAAGACCCAATAGAATAATTTTAGTTGGAATCATCTATTATTTCCGTTCTTAAGGCCTGAAGACAGCTTTCAAATGAATCTCATAATAAATAAATTCCCTCTCCCGCAGTATGTCAGATCTTTCAATTCAAAATTAATTATATTTTTATTATTTCTATATGAAAACAAGCTGCATCAGATCGGGTTTCCACTTAGTCTGCGCCAGCTTCGGTTGCAAACATTTTAGAAGAGTGTCAATTAATTTGCCACACGGCAGCCACTCAACAACTAAACTAGCAAAATTAAGTTGACATCGTTGTTGTTGCTGTTGTTGTTGTTGCTGTTGTGCTGGCATTAACAGTCACAGGTGTCGCAGGTGTCGATGTGGGCAGGCAGCATTTGGAAGGGGTATTGAAGGCGGTGGCAGCAGCTTTCCGCGGCTTCCTCAAACAGCGGCCGTGGCGCCAGGCAGCGATTGCTATTTAGCTGATTGTGTGGTTTTTGGCTTTAAGCGTTTGTGTGCACCAACCTAGCCCCAATCACCCCACCGACCACCTCAGCGCATCGCCCACTTCAGCAACGACCCTTGGAGCTGTCCTGGCTTTGGGTACCCCCAGCTTTTCGGCCATAAAGCGCATGCATTTAATTAATTGCGCCATTTTGTCTTACCCTTAGAGGAGGTCGTGCTCGAGCTTACACTGAGAGTGAGAAAGGGAGAGAGAGAGAGAGAGCGGGGAGAGAGGGATAGAGTAAGAGAGGTGTTTGGGAAATGCGAAACGTTTGAGTTTAAATGCAAATTTCTTTAAGTAAATTGTAAGCGAAAATAATTTAAATATTTCAATTATTTGCCTAGGTACATATACTAAATTGTTTTAATTACAAAGGACTGGCAAGAGCTTGGGAGAATGAATATATGGGAAATGAGCTTGGTGGCCTTTATTGCCTCTATTCTCTATTCTATTAAAAGCCATACATATATGTATACTGGGGTAATTTTGTAATACATTGAAATATTTATATTATAATGTACATATTCTACTTTATTTCATAACTAAATATAGATTTACTTGTAACTCTGGATACAACTGCTCGATTGTGAAACATTGAATAAAATTATATTTTATATGTTCCTTTAATATAAGTTTTATTTATTTATTTTAAAATTCTTTCTGTGTTTAAATTTTATTATCTTAGCTATTTATAGTAATCTTTTAAATTATAATAATCTTTTCAATATTATTTACAATTTTTTTTTATCATATTTTATTATTTTTTTAATGTTATTTATTTATTATTATTAATTAACATACAAAATAATTATATATTTTTTATCCTTTTAATTGCATTTAAAGGTTGCGAATATAATCAATTTTTTTTATATAAATAATAATAATAATAAAAATTAGAATAAATAGTAAATACATGTTAAATATGTAATATCTTATCTTAAATTTCTTAAAACTAATATATGTACATACATTCCACATTAAAATTAAAAAGCAGTCAATAAATCTATTTATATAGGTTTATTCTATTTTTGGCAAGTGTAATTCTTCTTGCATTTCAATTATCAAATTTCTTATATTGTTTTGTTTTTTAAATTCATTGATAAATATTTATAATAATCAATAGAAATAATTTTAACGTATTCAAATTCATTAGTCCGATTTATTTATTTTTTTTTTTTTAATGGGAGAAGTGCTATTAATTATTTCTTTCATCAACTTTTGTGATCAACAAAGAGCAGTTAGCCGGATCAACAACAATTGCTTAAAGACAAAATGTTTGAATTGAAATATGGCGGGCCATATACTGTGTGCGTTGCAGTTAGTCAGCTTTGGGTTTTTATCGATGGCCGTTGCCGGACAACGGCCATTACCAGGTTGTCCACATGTTTGGCCGCCAGACAGAGAGAGAGAGAGAGAGAGAGAGAGAGCGCGGTGCAGCATGGGCCTGGGCAGACGTGGTCAGCCTTTAATCCAATGGCCAATAGACGCCAACACGATGCAGCTCCAGCTGCACATCCTGTGTGTCCTCTGCCAACGTTTGATATTAACATGCGGCGGCGTCGGCGGTGGCAGCGGCTGCTGTTGCTGTTGTTGTTGCTGTTGCTGCAACAGTTCAGTGCAGCCGTTGAGTTTCACTAAAACCCTTTAGCTTCCTTTAGTCGCCCACCGCCCGCTGCTGGCAGCCTGTAAGTGATCAATGTTTGTCTATGCTCTGTGTTAGCCACCTCGAAAGCACCAGCCGTCCAAAAGTATGCAACGCGCCCGGCCAATGGTCATTTGTACAGCGGACCTCAGCACTGTCCCACACAGCACATAGTGTCGCACATTTGGCTATTTTCCGCCAAGAAACAGTTTTGAAATGCTGATACTATGAATTATAGCTATATTGAATCATTGAGTTTCATTTTTCTAGCAATTTTAGTGTAAAAATCTCAAAATAAGTTGAAAGCAGAAATCAGAGATGTCTAGAAACGAAATTCTGTATTTTTAAAGGAAGCCTTCATTCTCACATTGCTTATAATATATTTCTAAATACTAAATTTACTCTCATAGTTTTTGTTTGAATAAAAACTATTAAATTTTGCTTTGCAAGCTTTCAGCTAGTACCTTTAGTGATTAGCTTAATGTAGATTTTCATATCATTAAATTAATGAAGCATATATTCAAAAGATAGTAGCTAAAATTGAAGTTTGCTCAAGATCAGCCTGCATAAGCTGCTCAATAAAAAGTAGCATAATGCTCGTAACATCTATAAGTCCTATTGAAAGCTGACAGATCCTTAGTAAAAACCATTATTGATACACAAATTATAATTATTATTATTTAAAATTAAAACAAAAATTTTCTTTTCTTGATATTTCAATTTGTTGTTTAGCTTTTTCTCGCTAATCTGGCTGCGCGAAGCTCTAAAAAGCTGGCAGCACTGCTAACCACACACCCCCACAGCCCACAGCGCCCCTCCACGCCATCCGTTTCCATTGTAAACATGCATAAATTGTTGCATACTTTTGGCCTGACTGGAGCTGTAGTTGGACCCATTTTGCTTAGCTCCTGATTATGTTTGTTGAGCCCAGTTGGCTTCGCACCGATGCGACTACTCACTG
Organism: Drosophila navojoa; assembly: GCF_001654015.2. The sequence goes on along the minus strand of NW_022046135.1, from coordinate 59,402 downwards.
TCCCAGCAGCAGTTGCAGCAGCAGCTCGTTAAATGCCAGTTGACTTATTTGTGCCAGTGTTTCCCGTTTGCTTGGCTAACACGAAAATTTCACTTTAAGCGCTTTGTCACAATGCACACACACACACACACACACATTAATTCGGTGTAAACTAATCGGACAGGTGTCCGAGTCCATCAAATGTGATTAGAAGTGGTTGAGGTGTGCTTGATCTACTTGACTAGAGCTAGGCTAGCTGGGACAGCTACTCATTAAACCGAATTAGAATTAGTTCAATACATACGAGAATTGCTTAGAATATTGCCGGAGTCTATTGGCTTGCGGTATATTTCGGGGAAATTTTGCATACAAAGTAAGTAATTGTAAGTCATACGAGACGTTCGTTAGCCGAGGCTCCACTGTATGAGAATGATGCTTAGCTATTTGATAAAATGCCTTCTTAGTTCATCTATTGCTCCATTGTCCACTGTTTCTCCGACTGCTGTTCCTCAGCATGATTATACTTCTGTGGGTTTCTTTATATAGTATTCATTCTTATCTGCTCCTGCTCCTGCTCCTGCTGCTGCACTGCTTCCCACCAACTCTACTCTTCTGGCAGCTTCACCTGCTAACTTTTCTCCACAAATCGCTCTTATAACTCTCATTCAACTCTTTCAACTTCAGCTCTTTTACAATTTTTGTTTATTATTCTTCTCTTCAGTAATCTCCTTCACTTGGTGCTTTTACTCATTTTCTTTGTACTGTTTGTCCTTCTCGTTTTTTTTCCTGTTCTACTACTGGCCCTCCTTCCCTTACCGAACTACCTGCTGCCTGCTCGCCTGCTCCTCCTGCGCAGTCTAACTAATTCCCATCTATGAATTGTAATTCACCATTCACACTCGTAGCACTTCAAAATATCGAATTCTCTGTTGCTTCACTCATTATCCCCGGCAGGTATGTCAAAAGAATTAGAATTGACTTTCGGACTACATACATTCCAAGTGTTAAACTTTACTCAACCGAAATTTATGTAAGACTGAATTAGCTTGGGGCATGTTGAGCCCTCAAAATCTCAAATTCGGCAATGCCTTATCAAGCGGAGGCCAGAGCTGAGCTTTAGCCGGAAATAGCATTTTGCAGCTATCAGTTTCATATATATATTACATGTATATATATGTACTTGATTTTGTTGTTATCGACAGCAATTATTATCAAACACACTTAGTTAAGGTCAACCTCAAATATTAAAGCTTAGATATGAATTCGTATATTGGTTTAGTACAATATATATCTTGCAGAAGGGATAGAAGTCCTAGTTTACTATCGCTTCCGCGATTGATGGAACCAAAATGTATTTACCTATATAGCCGTCGCATAATGTTTATATGTATATAGAGCTCACTTCAGAGTGCTACTTACTTGGTGCTTTTACTGTATTTCCATCTATTCAATATCATTTCACATTTATATATGATGGTCTTTGCTATTCGTATTTCACCTGCTTCTTCTTCTTACTAATCATGCTGATCTCGGCTTCTTTTCGTAATTCCTGCGATTAATTTTACATTAGCTCTTCCCCTACCTTAGTCCTCGTTGTTCTCCTTAAGTTTCGTCTTTTGATTTTCCATCTCCTGCATCATCAGCTCCTAACTTAAGCTTTTTGATGTCAATTAGATAAATAATATATTAAAATCAAATACATGTTTTTTATAGATATTTGGCTTCGAGCGATGACCATATGTAGTATAAAAATTATTTGGAATAACAAGTTTTACGAAAATTCCATTCGGTCTTTTCTTTACTCGACTGGCCTGATCATCATTTGCACAAACTTCAGGGAGTCCAGTGTCCATGTTCTCCAATTAATACCTCTAACCTTTGCAGCAAGATCCGCTGTTTGGTATTTTCCATTTAGACGGCTGTTTATTAAAAAATGAATAATATGATTGCAGCCAATTATAGAAAATGTAATCTACTCACCTGTCACCGCAGTTGTGAAACCACCAACCAGCTGCATAGAAATCTGCGCAATTGCCAGTGAACCAATTATCGTGATCTTCATCAATGGTCGTAAATTTCTTATACAGATTGTCCGCCATTGCATTGCCTGCGTCTCCAGTATAGTTTCCCAATGATTTTATTTTAAAACTATCCTCCTCTCCCTTAATGAAGAAGTGACTATATCTCGCATATCGAACGTCATCGTTAAACTTCTTCATGTAAATGTACAATTCGTGTTTTCGTGATATCGTCAATAAATGCAGCTTCTCAAGACCTATAAAGAACTCTCCGTCCAATGAGCCGAAGCCCTTGCGATAATCTCGCATTGTGCGATTGAAGTCCACAGAGCCGTCTTGACGACGCTGAATTACTGTCCAGCCCGAACCAGCCAGACACGTGTCACAGGACACGTTAAAGGCACTCGATCCAGGAAGTTTTATTTCGTGTATGCCTGTCTCCTTACCTATGCAGCTAGACAGATTATTGATATAATTTTCCTTATCAGTCAAATTTTTTCGGAGTTTCCTAATAATTGCTGAGTTTTCCTTTTCTTGCGATTTCAAATTCGATATTTCCGAATCTTTGTTCTTCAAATCAGCGATCAACTTGTTTTCGATTGCCTTAATTTCATTTTCCTTTTCAGTTAACCTGTTCTCAAGTGAACTAATTTCGGCTGTCTGATTTAATATTTGGAAGTCTTTATTCTTTAGCTCAGCCATCCACTTATTTTCAATATTATTACTGAAAGCTACTAAGTGTATAATCTGATTAATAAACTCCTCTTGGATCAAGCAATAATTATGATGTGATTCACTTTCTCGAAACTTTTTCGCTTTTTCTTTTCTAGGTCGCATCGATGAAGCATTTTCTATCAGGGGCCTTAAAATTCCAAAGCAATAACTGCCGCATTGCTCGTCCTGGCTCTTGAAGGCTGCTGAAGTGAGCTGCTGAATTATATGGATTGAGTTCACCATTCACACTCGCAGCACTGCAAAAACATACCGAGCTCTCTGTTGTCTCACCCATTATCCCCGGCAGGGATATCAAAAGAAATAGAATTAATATTTGGATTATATACATTCTAAGTGTCGAACTTTACTCAACCAAAATTTATGTAAGACTGAATTTGCTTGAAGCGTTTGCTGCAAAACGAACTCTAAAAATCTCAAATTCGCCAATGCCTTATCAAACAGAGGCCAGAACTGCGCTTTGGCCGGATATAGCATTGTGCTTTTACCAGTCTCACATTATAATATGCATATATTATAATAAAGAAAGTGCATACTTGACTTTATTGTTGTCGATTAAAGTTATTATCAGCAGTTTGTTCGCTTTGCTAAGTTTCTAAAACCTTAGCCTTGAATTCTTCTGATAAAATAAAGAGTATATTGGTTTACTGTAGAGAGGGGAGAAGCCCTTCTCTTCGTCAAGTATGTATATTTCCCTCTTTCTATTCCACTCTCTCTCTTCTCCGCATTCATACTTTAATTTTCTTTCTTTACATCTGTGTTGTCTCTCTCTCTCCCTCTCCCTGTCTCTCTCTCTCTCTCTCTCTTTCTCTCTCTCTCTCTCTTTCTCTCTCTTTCTCTCTCTGTCTTCATTATCTGTTTGCCCCTATTTCTGTAGCGCTCTTTTCTTTTTCCTCTCTCTCACACACTTTTTCTCTCCGAATACGTATCACATTTTGTTTCTTTTTCTTTTAATCTAACTCTCTCTCTCTGTCTCTCTCTCTCTGTCTCTCTCTTTATCACTTTTTTATACATTCTTTTCACTTCCGACCGTAACCACCTTATAGTTAATTCAATCATATTCTATAAATGCGAAATTTATACCCCATCCTTATTGATATCTTCACACTTGTCGCTTTCAAAAACTTATGTTGAGCTTTTGCTTAGTTTTTCGTCACGTTCCCATGCATCCCGACGATGTTTTCCCTTTGCTTCTGCTTTTCTTCAACTTTCCTGCATTTCCTTTACAAATAAAACTGGCTCTGGCTGTATCTAAAATCGCATTGCTTTCAATAGCTCATATTATGTTAGGTTTGTTTTCTCTTTTCTTCTCTTTTTATTTAGTTTATTTTTTCCATTTCCAATTTCTTTTGCTATTTGGGAATCGCCATGGCCAATGTTGGGCGACTGCCCGTGGCTCTGCCGCAGCAGGTTGTCGTTATAATTTTCTTACACCTGCTCATTTCTATAGCCTGCCATCCCGTTTACCTTTTGCCATCATATTTCCTTTACTCACTTCCGCCAGCTACTTTGATCATTAAAGTTTTCCCCTTTGGCCGCGCGATGCTGCGGATTCACCGCTGCCTCATCGTCGGCGTCGTCTTCTGCTTCCTCCTCTCCTTTCATGGGCGTGGCATGCAAGCAAATGTGCACACCTTTATGCTTACTCACCCCCACCGCAACGACTGTGCAGGAGGCCAACGAAAGGGTTCTCCCAAGGGTTGGCCGAGTCGGCCAACTTAGACATTTTATTTGAATTGGCAAATAATACGCTTTCGCCTGCTGCTCTGACTTTCTGTATTTAAAGCAATTAAAGAAACCTCAAAACCAAAACTCAACCTAAAATTCCAAAAATAAAAATTTGCTCAACTGCATTTTAAAGTCGATCGAAATGGAATTTTCGTACGGAAAGTTGGCCGCTTTGAGTCCACATAATAATTGCATACTTTGCCAAGTGCAAGAAATTGCGAAAATAAGATTCAATAGTTTCTTGAGAATGTCGAGACGGGTCGGAGCGGAGCGACTGTGGGCCAGACGGCGGCTTGGCCAATATTTACACTTAAAGTTTGCGTGTTAAGTGGATAAATTAATTGCGTGGAATTGTTTCACAAGGACTTCAGATTTTGCGCCAGAGCTGCAGCGAATCGAACGTAAATCGAACGAAGATGGCTCAAAGGCACTCGGACAAAGTGTAGAGAGAACATAAGTTTTTATTTAATCTTTCACTTGTTTGTGTTTGGCCAAAAATGAAATTTATTATTATATTTGGCATTTATTCAACTGCAATTTGCTTATATCGTGTAGCAACAGTTTAAGATTTTAATATTTACATATATTTGGAAAATGTTGTTTAATTCCCACAGCTTCTCAATAAATCAGTCCATATTTATTTTACCTTAGCTTGAGCTTTTAAAGTTAGTTACATTAATTCTGAAATACATTAATTTATTTTGATAAGAAAATGCTTATCAATTTGCTTGTAACTGTTTCTATTTACATATTAATCTTTCTACATAACATAAAAGTTAAAATATGTAAACAAGAATTTGTTTATGAAAGCACATAAAGCTATGTCTAATCGATCCATATTTAATTCCTTTATTTATAGCAATGCATATAATACATATTTACGTAATGCATATAAGTACATATTTAAAATAATACCTAAAACTCTTCTTGAATTCATTTACTGATAACCTAAACTCCATTTCTCTACTTCGTTTAGATTTTAAATCGAATTGTTGAACAACATTTTAGTTGATTTTTGTTGTTGTTTATATCAAAACACAAATAAGCCGTAAATGCATTTGTTTAAACAAATTGGGCGACGCATTAAATCGAATTGAGGTTGCTGAACAAAGTATCGAATTGCACATACGCCACGTATGTCCAGCGAAATAATTAAACTTTTCGGTAAAATATGCATTGCACAAAGTAGACAAACATTTTGCCATAATTAGATTTTGGATACGGTTTTTCCGTTTTTGTTTCATTTGAAATGTAGGCGATATCGGTAATGGAAAATTTTAACTACATTGCTGATAATATATACATTTTTTGTTTGTATTGTTTTTAGTTTGGGCCTCGACTAGAGTCAAATGTATGTATATATAAAGCTGCATAGCCCTTGGCATTGAATGCGACAAGCGATAGACAACATGGATGAAAAGGGATTAAGTGGGGTGTAGCGAGTGGGGCTGGACCAGCACTGCGGGCAGGGGATGGTGGAAGGGTTGCTGCTACCTCCCGGTAAATATCATGTGAGATACACAACACACAGCCCTAACAGCTGTTGACAGTTGCATTAACCTTAGCTGTCAGCCCGCTGACCGGCTGAGCGGCTGAGCGGCTGAACGGCGTCTGGTTAGTTAGGCTGCGGTTTTTCCTGATTTTCCCTTTGCAAAGGGATTTTTGCCATTTCGACGTTACGGTCAAGTTGAGTCGCGTTGAGTTGTCTGTCTGCCAGAGTTTAATTCCATGCAGCAGATGACTGAAATACATACGATTTCTGTTATACTAATTGTTATGCTCAATAATAATCAATCGATATTCTCACAGTTTAATTTATATTCATTTTAACTTTAAGAAATCCTTTAAACGGTCTTAATAATAACCACTCTGCTGAGCTGCTTAGTCTACACTGATTTGCATACACACTGCATTAGCTTATAAAAGACTCAACTCTGATAATTCTCACCAGCATATTATCTGCCAATAGGATCAAATGTGTTGTTTTGTCTCCCTCGCACTCGTAGTAAATAGAGGCCTTCCAGCACTGATCCGTTGTTGCATGTGAATTTGTGTATGTGTGTAGCCTATCAATCTATTATTAGAACAGCGCTCTGTTTGCGCTGCCGTAAAGTGTCATGAGCAAAGAGATAAAATATGTTCTCGGCTCTCACTCTCGCTTTCACAATGTGCTTAGCGTCTCACTGCTATTTTTAAAACCGCGCTCAGTTCAAATATTACATATGTATGTGAGCACAGCTTTGTGCACAAAGAGATCAACACTATTCTTGCCTCTCACTCACACGCTCTATACAAAGACATATTGGCGACCGCCATTGATCTGCTGTTCTGTGTATGTCTGTTGCTTCTCATTTCAATTATTAGAACAGCTCTCAACTCTTCTTCCGCTCACATTGAAATGTATACTGCTCTCACTTGCACACACGTCCGCACACATGCACTGTTGATTGTGTTGCCTCTCCTGAGCAGTGCTGCCAACTTTTTACCAGAATAAAAAGCTGTTTTTAGATGGAAGAAACGGAAAAAAAAGCTGAAAATTTTTACAAAAAAGCCTAAAAAAAAGCGGT
>NW_022046135.1:34298-47403 GCF_001654015.2 Drosophila navojoa | reverse complement strand
CTAAGCATTCCTATTATAGATATTCATGAATGATAATGTGAACATTAATCATGGTTATTGGATGATGTAAATGAAAGGAGAAAATATTTTTTTTTATCTCTTTGTAGGGTATTTATATGATATAAGCAAAATCATAATAATGATAGCAATAGTAATATTAATGCAAAAGTATATGAATAATGAAATTGTTTAACAAAATGAATAAATACTTAAACTGCATTCTGCGAACTCGTTCATGACAGTTCATAGTTAACCTTTTTCCTTTTGTAGGGTATTCAAATAATAAGCTGCATATGCGCTTCTGCTCAGCTGTATTCTGGGTCTCGTCTGCGTTTTAAGTAATATGAAAAAGTTGCAATGCATTTTTCATGGACTGCAAAACTCAATTGCAACACTTACACAACGAAGACACACGCACACATTGTATATAAGTATGTGCATACGCATACGTATTTATGTGATGTGAGGTATATGAAAAACATTTGCGCCTACAAGCAGGCAATAGATTTACAAGTAGAACCAACTGCGTGTTTGTGCACATGTTGATTTTCACTCAATGCGTTAACGTTGGTTGCCTTTTAGTCTCCTCCGCATATGCTCATATCTCGAATACCCTTTAATTGAGCTTGATTAGTTTCCAATTCAATTTGTGAAACTGGCAGGAAAGTTGAGTCGGAATTCCGATACAAATATGTATATGTAAACTCTGTATAGGGGCTGCTATTGTCTATTGCCATTTTTCTTATCTTTTAAATGAAAAATTCCTCGCATGATCACATTTTCAGTATTTTAATTGCTATTAAATTTTATTAACATATTTTACTTAATTTTCTTTGATGTAGGTCTTCAGGATATTTTTCTTTTTCTTTTCCATTCACGTTCGAACTATTGCCAAATTTTCTTTGGCTCGCATAGTGTATACTCAATTCGTAGCATTAACGTTTGCTTATCTTTTGGTTTTCGATATGAAAACATGTCCTCAGGTTGTATGGGTACCACGTTGCGTATGAGTGCTGCTCGATGTTTGTGTGTGTAAATGTGCATATGAAGTAAGGTAAACATTGTTCATGATGGCAACGACAACGACGACGAACGGCAGAGCAGAGGGCACAAGTTGTGGGCCGCTGGAGTAGGGTAGATGGGGTAGATAGGGTCGGGCTGGTGCAAGGAGACAGCGCTGAGGCTGGCGTGAACTGTGACATAGCTGAAAGCTTCAAGCTGCGCAGCATCCATAATGCTAATGATATTTACTTTAAAGAATGACAAGCAGCAACAGTAACAGCAGATGCTGTGAATTTCCATGATGGAAAACTCTTCAGAAATACATTAAGCTAAGTAGCGCGACTTGTTGGTCACTTGATATGGCTGTGTGCGGCTTTCGAGGGATTTACCAACACTATTTCAACAGCTAATTGAGCAATATCGATTTAATTTCCCACGAATTTCTATTGTTATGTATTATATTTTAAAAGTTACTTTGTGAAGGCTTGAGGGAAATTTTCCAGTATAAATTCGACAGTTAACTGAGCAATGGAATTTCTTTTAAAGGAGTTTCTGATGTTAAAATATTTCAGAGTAATCTTGAGAAATATTTTATTAGATTCATATTATTTTTATTAAATTAATTTTTATTAAATTAATTTTCTGATATTTTAATAACACTTTAATATTTTAATAATAATTATTATTTTTCCTCAGTTCATTATAGTTTTATTTATTAATTTATTTTGTAAATGATAAAGACTTTGGCTGGTAGCACCTGTTTTAAGATATCGGCAAGTGAAACAACAAATATCAGTAATAAAACACATTTTCAACCATTTACCATTATTTTAGCTATTTGTTGAATAAACTTTGATGTTGATGCATTTAAACAAAACAAAACTAATTGTATGGATTTTACCTCAATTTAATTAACAATATTCCCGCTAAATACAACACTTAAATTTCTATCGCAATAATTAAATAGGCAAATCAAAAACAGACTTTACCCAAATAGCAAATTAAAATGAAAATGTGTGCGTCAAGCACTCGGAATTTATATAATAATAATTGACAGCCCATTTGATTTGAATCATTTGTAAATGGTGTTGAAAAAATGTTTACGCTACAAGCAACACACACACACAGACAGAGACTATAAAATATGCAACACATTTGTGGAATCAACTTGTCCATCTACATAATATAAATCAATGCATACGTTAAAGTTGATTATCATAAGCCAAATATTAAATGCAACTGTTGGCAATAATTGTGGCAGTATAATTGCTTTATTCTGAATTTAATAGAATAGGCCGCATTCAATTAATAATAGGCAAGGCACGGCACAGGTATTTGCAGGTAATGTTTAAATATTTTATTTCTTTTTATTTTGGTCTTTTACCTAAACATAAACGAAAACTTTTTACCATTTTTATTTAAATAATATCATTTAAAATTTGTCCTCCTTAATAGGCTAAAAGTTCTTTGTTTAAATCATGAAAAATATAAAAATACTAACGATGTTAAGCTGGGAAGACAATATATTATATATATTAATATGGAATGGGTTAGAGATGGCGGCTGCAGATGTGGGTATTTCCCACTTTCAATACCTTCTCGCTCTGTGTATTGGAGACACGAAATTATTTTGCTCAGTGAACATTTAAATCGGGCTCTACTGAAAAAAATAGAACAATATTTCTTAGTAGAGTTGCCCCATACTCTAATAAGAATTAATGTTACATTTTTTCTTCCCCCATATCTCCTTATTCTATCAGACCTAAACTGTTCCATTTGCAGTCGAATTCTAAGCAATATCTGATATCTATCAGTAAATACTCGTAATAGACAGCCTCTCAGATATTGTCGAAAAAACAAATGTAATACCTCGCTCACACACCCAAAGTCTGTGCATGCGATTACAGTGATGCTCAACAAGCACTCGACGCTTGTAATTAAATCCTGATTAAGTTCAAGTGCTCTGTGAGAACTCAACTCAACTAGCAAGCGTATGGATTTGCTCATTGTTTTTTGGAGTTGACGCGAAAGCGTCTAGCACTGATGAGGGGGGCGTGAGAATTATTGGCGATAAGCCGTCAACACTTGACTCGCTCGATAACAGAGGCGACGCGACGCCCAACTGGGGGGCGATAAAATTTTGTTGCCTAGTGTAATGCTTAACGATTGTGTTCATTGACTGGCTAACGATTTTGTTGAATAGGCTAATGCGACAGATTCATCGAACTGCTGAACTGCTGATGTGGTGTGCGTGTGCGCTTGTGTGGGTGTCTATGAGTGAGTGCGTGAGTGTGAGTGGAAGTGTGTGCCATGGCATATCATGCTTAGCGAGCAATATTCTTGATAGCACACATCGCACATCGAATCGTCATGAATCAAACAACAGTTGGGCCTGCTGTGCGTGATTTGTTCCACAATTGTTTTACGGCTGCTCAACAATTGGCCTAAAATGTTTAAGCCAGCCAATGCACTGGGCTATGGCCCCGCCCAGTTATAGTTAATCATTGAATGGATTTTAAAAGGTGTACATGTTTCTGATTGAGTCATGGTAAGCGCATATTTATAGAGAAAACCCTCATGCTTGAATGGTAATTCTATTGAAAGATTATTCGCTCCATAGAATAATCGATTTTTAGTTTATTTAATGTATATATAATTTATTTGTATATTATGTCTCTCATATTTATATAATTACTGAATATATTTTGCGTAGTGTTTTTAATTCCATTAAATACACATGCAAATTCTTTTCAATGTTTGTTTGTTTAGTTTATCTTGTTATATAAGTGATAATTATAATATAATAATATCAAATCATATGAGATTTAAATTAAATAATTTATTTGCTTCATTCATGTTCGAATTACGTGAACGAAGCTTTCAAGAGAATGTTTTATATTAGCTATATGCATTATATTAATATTTATTTAATTATTTTGCTTTTGTATTTTTTACTATTATTTATAATTTTAATATACCTTAAAATCGACTATGCTTAGATTGTAATAAAGTATTATGTGAATAATTGTATACTGAGAACTGGCCTGTCGAAACGGATAGAGAGACACGAAGAAGTAAACGATAAATCCTATAGATAGATTTTCGGTAAAATATTATAAATAAGTGTAAAATTATGTTAGGTAGCCGAAAACTTGTTTGGTATAAGAATATATAAAATACAATGCATCAAATTTATAGATCTTAACTTGATACAAGCTTAAAAACATTGCCTAGTTACTCAATTTGTTATCAACAAGGTGGATGCATAGTTATCAGGTGAAATACCCATACGAATTAGGGTCTTAAATATATTTTGTTTTATCAAATCGTTGTTGTGTATATAAATAGACATCTATGCCTATTCAATGCTTCAGTAATGGGGCGTGAGCAACCGAGTATCAATGAGGAATATGTGAGATATGCCAAAAATGGCTGCTTTAAAGCTGAGGCACAGCTTGCCCCTTAAAGACACGGCCTGGTCGTACAGTCACCAAACGATGCTGGATCATTTGGCAGTGCAGCAACAAATCAATGCAAATTTCATCTTACACGCGATTACCAACTATAAGAAATCACCGCTCGAGCGCAATACTCTGGACTTTATTGACAAAAAGTGGCTGGCATTGAGGGGGCTGTGGCGCGAGTTCCGGTGGCGAGACGGGCACAGACGACGTGACTACATGAGTGCCAACTGCAATGGGCATATCCACAAACAGCACGAATACTTTCAGCAGGAGCTGTACGCGCTCATTCATGAGAAATATATGGCGGTTCGCAGACGCTTGAGTCGCGACAAAAGAAATCTGCTCAAGTGCGCAGCTTCCCAGCCAGCTGGGCAGCATGTTTACCAATCAGGCCAAACAGCAGCGGATGTGGCGAAACAACACAGAGCGAACAGCAAGAGAAAACTGCATAGAGATACGACTAATAGATACCCCTTGCTTTGCTGTGCGGTAGCTGATTTTACAATTATGCAAATATAGTAGAAATGATCTGATTGAATATTATATGGAATTAGAAATCGATAAAAACCCATAAAAATCTCCTAATTGGTTCTCTGCGTATTATTTACAATCGGTCACTGTTTTATCGTTTACAAATATGATGCATCTGCTGCTATTGTATAGCTATATTTGTTATATATGTACATAAGATCTATTGCTATAAAATTTATGTCAATCTATATTTACAATATTATTGACATAAACATTAGTGATTTTCGATATTACTCTTTATATGGATAACATACCTTTATTTATTTATTTATTTTTTTTTTTTTATTTATTTGCTTTATTTATTTATTGTATTTTATTTTTTTTTATATTTTAGAGGTAATTTAAAGTTAATAAAGTTACTTACCCTAGCCATAGACTTAATAACACATTTTCAAACTTACTTTGATCAAAGTAAGTTTTTCACTATTCTCGTTACCCATTTATAAAAAATAAATATAAAAATATTTATGATGTAGTTTTACATATTTTAATTGAAGTCATATAAATTATATCCTATAAAACATTTACTTCGCATAAGTTATTTCTGTCAACTCTATCAAACTTATATAAATATATATTCCCTATTTTTAATAAGAAACTCTTATCTAGTACAACACTTTACAGGGTATCACACGTATGAAATACTTGCAGCTCTTTAAATATACATGCCTGATATCCACTTGCATATCCATTTCCCAGATACTCAATCGTGTTTAAATATATATTAAGCGGCTTTGGCAACAGCTAAAGTATATATTTCATAGAATTATCGAATATTTAAGAATTGTTTAATACACTTATCGCTTTTCAATCAATCATTCAGACTATTGTGTCATTTGATTGATGGCCATGCCATTTGGCATTTGTGTTTAAAGTAAAATTGACTTTTCATATTCGTATATCGTTGGACGGTCTATATGTGCTTATATGTACTTAACCATTGACAGTGTGTGTTTGTGTGTTTGTATGTACTTAACTATTGGCTGTATGTGCGTGGGTATTGGGTGTATTTGTGCAAAACCAACACCCACGACAAACGGCAGAGACCTTGGCCAGAGGTCTTCACTTGCAATCCAAGTATTGACATCTTAGACGCAGCAATTCGAATTGTCATTTGGCACTTGAGTAAGGCAAAAAGTGGGTCATCAAGACAGAAAAGAGAGCTTGGTATCTAATATTTATTCTATTAATTTGATCACCTTTTAGCTTTAAACAAAACGAACCTAGAATCAGATTGCGAAAGCTAAGTAAAAGCTTGAAAAACAAACAAATTTTTCATTATAATTTATTTGAATATTTTTTTTTATTTTTTATTTCAAGACATATATTTTATAAACATTTATTTAATACATTTTTAAATAGAATTGTTTTTTTTTTCTTTTGATTTGAGTTGAATTTTAAATTAAATTTACCTTTTTTAACTCTTTTTGAAGCAGTAATAAAAAATTCATCATACACATAATAAATACAATTTAATATTTTTAATTAAAAATCTACAAACAATATATTAAAATTAATCGGATTTAAAGATAAGATTTATACTCTTTGCAGTTATAATAAATAAAAAATAAAAAATTAGTGTAAAGTGCATTGAGAAGAGTTTGCCAAGCGCTCTATCTGGACCACAAAATTTATTTTTTCAACATTCATAACACATCACATCCTAATAAATCAAACCTGGTTGATCCTAATAATGCTGTGAACGATTAGAAATACTTTGCAGCAAATATACATTTGAAAAGCGTAATAGGAGAATACCCGCACTCATATCAGATTTAGTTGCTTACGTTAAGATAAGATAAAACTCGCGCCAACTTGAGTAAATTCCCATGATTTTAGTAAATTCCCAGCGTGCGTTATTTTGGGAAAAGCCCCCCAATCGCTATCGCTAATCGTGCCTAATCAGAGTACGTAAAATTATAATTTATGTGTTTATTAACTCACCAACAAGACAATTAACTAAATATGCCGTTGCCCAATCAATTAGTTTTAATTGCCAAAAAAAAAAAAAAAAAAAGAACAAAAATTGTCTTGGCCAAATAATGTGCGAAACAGCTTATTAAATTGGCCACAAAAACAAACTAATTCGATAATTTGTTTTTCGGTTGCTCATGTTTGCGCTTCTCACTTCTCGCTGCTGTTGGACATTGGACATTGGATATTGACCACACTTTAGCCTGTTCACTGAGCCCCGCAACCTGGCTGGGCCAATAACGACGGCCGAAACTGTTTTGCGGGCCGGGGCATTAAAACGGATGGGGACCACAAATTTATGTGGCTTCTGAGCGCTTTCACTCGCAACTGCTGAGGGTCCATTTGGCAGGCCGAGCAAACAAAATGTTGCCAAAGATAAATGTCTTTATTTGTTCGGCCTGTGGCGGGGTAGCCAGGTAGATGGCGATTAATATTCTTGTTAGGGCGAAAAATTATTATTATTATTTTGCGAATTTCTCAGTGCTCTGTGTATTCAATTTAGACTTGAAAAGTTAAATTATGACTTATATCGATAACAAGAAGTGAGATGAGGAAAACCTTATACTGCTCCAGTATATATGTATGTATACTAGATTTACTCAGCTCAAGAATTCTGCCACGCCTCCTTCTGCCGGTTTTCTGCATTTTCACAAAAGCATTATGCACTAATTTTCCATTTTCAATGTAAGCAGGGAATACAAAAAATACTTTAAGCCCAAAATAAAGAAAAGGAAAAGTGAGAATAAAAAAGCGCGATGTAAAATGAAGAGAAACATATTTTAGAGTTGCGCGTCTCGCACTTTAATAAGATTTATTAAGTCATCGTCGCGACGCTGCGTTATCCAGGCATACCAAGAGGGCATATAACAGTGGCCTAGATGTGCGAGGTGCCATGGGGGGAATGGTAGCGGGAGTGGATTTCCCTTTTTGGCGGCTCTTGGGCTGTAAATATTTGTAACTTAACTCTTGCCGACTTTGTTTGCTTTTTGCGTTGTGCTGCCCTATGTTTATTTTCATGTTTTTTGCCTCACTTTTGCCCCCTCTCTCTCTCTCTCTCTTTCTTTCTCTTGTTTATTTTTTCTTGTTTATTTCTGCTGCTAATAAAAATTTGATGTGCTGCTCGTTCTTGGATTTTTTGTTCCCTCTGTTACTTTTGCTTATGAGCATTTGCACTATGTCTCGGAATCAAATACAGCTGCCAAATGGCAAATACCAAGTATAATTTGCAAAGAAAGCACACAGATATGACAGCAAATAAATCTCCAGTTTTCATTTGTGCAAGTTTTCTTTTTTTGTTCGTTTTACATGTGACTAGGGGAAGACTTTAGAGGAATAATTGTCAAAGTATTTGAAGTAATGTTAGTGCTTTGGCTTAAGTTGGCTTTTCGTAAATCGGAATGGGCTAAATTTTATTTATTAATAATATTATTTCCCCTTTTGACTATGTAAAAATATATATATTTTAAATATTATTTTGAATAACATTGCTAAAAAAAATCAATGTCATCATAAATATAAAAGGATATTTGTTTATTAAAGTTAAGAAGAGATTATATATATTTTGATATGGCTGCTGGGGAAGGCTGATTAAATTCAATGCTTACATTATGTCCGCTTTCTTTCAAAAATTCAACCTAATAATTTAATTTTACTTTTACTTTACTCACTTTACTTTACTTTACTTTTACTTATATGTCAAAAGACCTTGTATAAGCTTACTCCAGCGTGGAGCATTAATTCACTTTGGAAATGTTATATATTCCATTGCTGAAACACTTTTTATGCGCGAAGCCTGGAACCTTGATGTAAAATAAAGGTTTTTACTGTATCTATTTCAATATTTAGTTTTATTTTCATAATGGTTTCGAAGCGAAAACTCTGCAAGTTCAGATTGATTTTACGTTATTTTTAGTAAAGTAAAATAAAAGAAAGTCTAAATCTAATCGAATTTTTTGGCCAAAAAAATATGTGAATACAAATAAAAAATCGAATTTGGCAACACTTTGGCAACATTTTTTGTTGAAAAAAAAAAACCAAAAAAAATATTACATAAAAATAAATTTCAAATATAGTTTTTTGCCTTTGCTTCTCTTGCAACTCTTTTGAGCTGCGGCTGTTCAGGTTGCACAGTGAAATTCATTGAATCGACCCGAGCGAACATCATATAAAATTGATGCCCTGCTGTCTACCCGACAACAACAACAACAAACTGAAGCAGACCCCGCCCGTACTTCGTGAGCTCCTGGTGACTGTCGGCTGGACTGTGCCGCCTGTACAGTAAATAATGTAATAATCTGCCTGGGTCGTGGTCTCACTGCGTCCCATAAACCGAAATTTATGCACAAAATTCAATTATGCTTAAAATGTGGTTAATAGGCCCAACTGGCGGCTGTGTCGGCCTGGCAACAATGGCCACACCCCCAGGGGAAAGGATCTGCTTCCTATTCCCATACATACACACACACACACAGACGCACACACTGACAGGGCTATTGCCCCCGCTTTGAAATTAGATATTGTTATGTTGTAATTTAATAACAAATTAATCTGCTGTTGCTGTTGCTCTTGTTATTTTTACGGTTCTGTTTTTTTATGCCTTATATGAGAGACAAACAAAAACAAACATGAAAACGACAAAAAAAAAAATAGAACATGAGATTATTCCTATTATAAGTTAATTTTTTGTTTTTGTTATGCAGTGTAACACTCGGCTCATGTGATATGATCTACGCCCAGCTGGTTTATAAACTGTGAAAGGGTCGTCGTTTTTTATGGCTTTTGAAGAGTTTTCAGTTAGTTAAGCGCTAACTCTTTTTTATGGTTTAGTTACAAATAAAAAATGAAAAATATGAAAAAGTGTGGGAAGAATTAAAGTGAGTTAAAGTAGATTGAATAGCATAACAAAGTTGTGAATTAATGGGGAGCTACAGAATATATGTACATATCATTATAAATATATTTGTATACATATATATATATATAGAGCATAGTTGTTTTTTTTATTGAACTAACTGTACGTATATTTTATAAATATATATATTTTTTAATTAAATTTATTTATTATTAAAAATGTAACTTAAGAAGAAATCATTAATTATAATACATTATTAATTAATAATAATTTGTAATAATTTTTAATATTATTTTTAATATTCTTACAAATTAAAAAAATGTTAACTATTAATAATTTTTACTGAAAAATTAAATGGGCTTTGTCTTGATGCTTTTTAGAATGTATGAAAATATTTCAGCTATATAATATAATATATAAGAGTATATATTAGCTAAGGTATATAATTTTAATCAAAATAAATTAATATATATATGCACATATATTTATATAATATACAATACTCACAATTTCATTCAGAGAAATCAAATACATTGTTTATGCAATTCTTTTAAGATAACTTGAATTGTCCATGTATAACTATATCCATATCAATATATCCATATCAATATTCCCATATATTCTATTGCGTTAAAACAACTGGAATAAATTCTTCTTCTTCTTCATACGCTACTGGGGAAGGGGAAAAATAAGAGATCCAAAAAAAAAAAAAAAGAAACAATAAGCCAATAAAATGCAAACATTTTCATACTTATTTACAGCTCATGGACTTATCGCTAAATTAATCCCAGATTTCTGCCAAGGCTTTTTCCGCTTAACCACTTGACATTGCGCTCCCTCCTTCGCTCTCTGTGTCCCTCTCGCTCTCGCATGCGCTGTGCCTGTGTCTCCCTGGAGGTGCTTTGGCGCGTGCAACTGAGGCCAAAGGAAACTGATAAGCAAGCAACAAATCCCCACACATGAGACTGGATAAGGGAGCAAGTAAAATGTAAAAACAACAAAAAAACAGAGGCAAGCCGTCCTTGAAGGGATGCGAAAAACAGCTCAAAACTTGCAAAATGATTTTAAATGATATAGGAAATGGCAAACGGAATAGCACACAGACAGACGGACAGACATAAAAAACAACTCAAATGGACTTGGGCACTGGCGCTGATCTTGTTAAGATAAAATCCTTTGGCAAATATTAACAAACAGGATATAAGAACAGAGAAATATGCTTTATGTATATGTATATGTAAAAAATATATATATGTATGTCTAAGAAATTTGAAACTTGAAGTCCCCTGCGAATGGTAAGTCATTTAATGCATATTTCACATTGAATATTAAAATAGTATCTCTCTGTCTGATTCTCTCTCTCTCACTCTCACTCAAATATATATAAGGATTATATTTTTTATATAAAGGTTTTATTCATCAATTTAATTATTTATTTTAGACTTTAATCATATTATTTAATATACACTGAGTGTTATCAGAAAACGTTTGCTCCTCCTTCATGGTCAAGTAAATAATTAAATATTTTCCATTTCATTGGGTCAATAGACCTAGCACAATTTATATTTCTGACTATTTTATTCCCATTTGGTTAATAAATTTACTAAATAATTTTACGCAAATTTTTGTTATTTATATTTTTTTTTATGTAAATATATTTTTTCTTATGCTAACACTTTTTTTTTTATATTCTCATATTCATATTTTAAGAGTATTTCCATAAGTCACATTACTTCTTACTACTAAAGCGGAAAGTATATGGAAATATAGAATTGAAAAAAAAGTACAAGAATAATATTAGATGTTAGACACAGGTTCCGTTACTTGTTCGCCTCCACACACCCATCCATGCGCAGAGCTTTACATATGTGTATGTATGCTTGGACAGGCACCTGTTCCCTATGAACAACTAGGACACAGACAGGCACCCACACACACACACACACACACACTCACACTCACTCAACCATACAAACATGCTGTTTGCCATTTTTATTATGAGCACAACGTGCGTCATTTTCTTTGCGCTGGCTTTCCTTTTTTTTTTTCATGTATAGAGCTCGCTTTCTTCCACAGCTTTTCCAGCGTCTTTAGCTGTTTTTCCGTTTCCTCATGTTTTTGTTTAGTTTTTGCTTGCTTTTAGTTTTTCTTTTTCTTATTTTTTTTTTAATCTACTCGAAGATATTATGCTTGGCATGCTGGCTGGCTGCGGCGCGCCCGCTTTTCTATTTGTCACCCAGATAAGTGTTTTGTAGTTTTTTGCCTTTGATATGCTCAGAGCCAGCGAGCTGGCAAAACCAAAGCCAAAACCAAATCCAAATCTTAACTGCAATGCGTTACGTGCCTCGCAGCACAGCCAAACCAGACCAACTGTCATGTTACACATCTGTGTGTGTGTGAGCTTGTTGTGTGGACTCCTCACCCTTCTGGCTGTTAAGGCTGCCTTGCACAGCTTGAAGTCAGTTCCATTCAACTGGCAACTGTCTTTAAGTCCTTCACTCCCGCAAGACCTTGCCTTCCCCTCCCCCTCACCCACTCTCCTTTTTTTCCCCACTCGACATGTGAGCTAAGTGAGTTGAGATGCCGGCGAACAACTTCAAATCTGCAGTAATAGATATCAACAACTTTCAGTGCACCAGAACTGAAGGACTCGAACTCTTGTCTGCTGCGGGTTTATAGATTGTTACGTTTGTCCGCTTCTTCTATATGTTTTCCGCTTCTACTTCTTCTGCTCCTGCTTGTTGCTTTCTTTTCTTTTTTTTTTTCTTCGTTAAATTAAAAATGAACTTTGGCAGCTGAAATTCATGGTCATGTTCATGTTCATTTCTTGCCACAATTCTTTGCCTGGGGTCAGCTCAACTGGTCGACATTTATCTTCGGGTAACTCCAACGCTACCGCTGTCTCCAGCTCTGGCTTTGTTAGCCACTTGATAAGATAAAGCGCTCTGTATTTTACTCAACGCTCTGATTGCGCATTTGTCCCTCAGAGATTTTCATCGACAATGCGGCTAGACAGTAAATTATATATATTTTATTAATTTATTATATTTTTATTATTTTATATATTATTCTGTATATAGAAATATATACAGAAATAAATAATTATTTATAACTTTTCAAAATGAACACGATTCCCTTGTTATATTTTTATTATAAAGGTTTCCTATAAGTTTTAGGTAAAAGGGGAAATTTCTGTTTGTTTTTTATTTTATTTTATTTATTTATTTATTTTTTTTTTTTTTTTTTTTTTTTTTTTTTTTTTTTTTTTTTTTTTTTTTTTTTT
>NW_022046134.1:60516-76224 GCF_001654015.2 Drosophila navojoa | reverse complement strand
GATCAGGGCGACGAGCTGAGTCGATTTGGCCCTGTCCGTCTGTCTGTCCGTCCGTATGTGTGAACGCGTCGATCTCAGAAGATATAAGAGCTAGAGACTTGAAATTTTTTTAGGTCCGTATATAGCGCACATATCGAATTTTCCTCCAAAAATCGATAACAAGTCTCGATATTTGACTATTGATTAAAAACCATATCGAAAAATAGTTGTTCAAATTATAGTCTGCAAATTTTAAAAGTAGACTCATATGTATATTATAGAATTTCGGTTTTTATTGTAATTTACCTCCCCATCCCTATATCAACCCCCTTACCTGATTCATAGATTCAAACATACGGACAGACGTACTCTATGGGATCTGCCAGTATACCCTGATTTCAAATTTTCAATGGATTCAGGGTATAACAACGACAGTTTTTGTTCAACAATGTCTGTCTACCTTTTTGCAATATCAGTTTAAGTTTGATTTTTATACTCATTCAAGAAAGTGAACTATTATACTCATTCATTCCGGCTTATCCTTTACTACACTACACAAATCGGATGAAACTGTATATCCAGGATTTTTACAGCTAGAGCGCTGAAATTCTATATATTCTGTAAGGATTAATGAATAAATTATATGTCGGGTACTTAATAGTAACCTCGTTAGGGGCGTGGCATATTAAAAAATACCCTGTAATTTTCTCATTTTTTGTGCGTAAGTAGTTAGGGTACCGTTAGCATGTTCTAGGAACTGACCAAATATGAGGCGTCTGCGTCCAGAAGAGGCGTGGCAAATCGGAAAAAACTGAACTGCCCGTAGCCTCCAACTGCTTGTTGTGTTATGGTTTCGTTCCGATTAAATTGAAAACTTGTGTTTGCTTGTATAAATTTCCCATATATGTAACTCAAACATATCTAAAACACTAATTGATTGACGAAACGATTAAATCACTGCTTCCACTTGCATTGGCATCGAACAAAAATTGCCAACTCGAACGCCTCACGGTTCATCAAACCTTTCTCCATCATCTCTCAAACTTTCGGTGGCATCAAAAATGATTTCTTGTCCGCACTTAAAAAGACAATGTGGAATCGATGATGGTCACCCGAACCCGTACTATGTATATCTTTGGCTTTTTCTCAGTCAGGAGCTTTTCTGATTGGTTTCTGCACAAACTCTTTCCCACTGTTGTTTTTTGTTTTGAGACTTTAGCTGTGGGGTGGCTTATGCTGCGTATGTGCGATATTCGCAAAGCCATTCCACGGCCTGCAGCTATCGCAGTTTTCAAGGTAATTTATTATATTGAATCGCCGTCAAGCACTTCAAAGTTTGCACATGCGGGCTATTTGATCACTCTTCTGTTCCCGTTCCTGCTGCCCTGATTGGCTGCATCCGCCCATGAAAAGCGTGACACGTCCCCCGCTTGGCTTATTACAATTGCACGTTATCACAACACAATTACCTACACAAGCCCCACACAGGGGTCGTAGTCAGGCAACACGTCCCGTCACATCCCGTCTCACGCATTCCGCGCATTCTGCGCATCATACTTGAGTAATGGAATTCGTTTGACGCCATCTACTAAGTAGGAGCCCAACGCCCTCACACATCCACTTGGGAATATGTCGAATTAAATAAATAGCCAATTTAACCACGCTACAAAGATAATGAATCACTCTCACATAAAAATAACGTCTGCTAACTGTTTTGTGTGTATATAACTTTAAACTTTAACTTTAGGGGATATAGTTTTATCCGCAATGGGCGTAGACAGCTGCCATATCTCTTTGAGTTTTTGTTGTCAACTTTTCTGGCACTACAGCTAGCAAATAAAATGAATTTTCTCTTTGCCACACCCCAGGCGGATTGAAAAAATTTGGACACCTTATACTCATTTCATTTCATCGTCAGTGATTATAAAATTATTAGTACTCTTGTTGACGATTTGTCAGACTTGGTTCCTACGCTTCTTATGTAACCAGCAACAGATGCACCATAATTGAATAACCTTTGCTCTAGGAGAAATAATCAGGGCACAAATCTCCAGCTCTTGTGGCGTTCATGTTGTAAATAACTAAGGATTCTATAGTCACAGGGTTTCGAAAAGTTTTAGTGTATTTAATATACCTTTTAAGCTGCTTAAAAAATAGTAGTGCGACTAGATGTTGAATCAAATATGTGGAGACTTCACAACTGAACATCAACATTCAACAAAACTAATATTTATAATATGACTATTGATGATTGTTTTTAGGTCTACATTATCATGAAATAGTGGAGCAATTCCCATAGAAGTGTTTCATTGTATATGGATCTCTCGGCTATACATATAAAAACATAGATTTATACACTACTTAGAAGTAAAATTTGTTATTTGCAAATGCTCAATATTTGCAGTTGAAAGATGAAAAACGCGTAGCCGATGAATTGATTGAAAGATTTGTTTTTTAAAAGAAAAATTCATTTGTTACCTATGTTACTAAGAAATCTATCACTTAACGCTAACCCATCCATATAATATGCCCACACCGATATATTTACATAACCTATTTTTATGCCCTGTACAATGGTTTTGTGAAAGTGTAGAGTATACGAGTATGAGTATTGACTTATATTCTTATATGATATTAATTGCTGCTTTGATTTCCTTTTTAGCATGGCATGAATACCTAAACATAAATGACAAACTTGGGAATATATCTCTTTCTCTCTCCTAGATATTGGCAAACAAGTATTAAAATCTTTTGGTAAGTAGTTTCAATAAGAAAGCTGTGTTGCAGAGTCCAGAGTATTGCCTAGTCTGGCACTCCCGACTGGACCACTCCTGTATATGTATAATGCGTGTAGAATATACTCCCTCGTCAGAAGTTCTGCTCATCGTTAGGACTGGTTATAAATGCGTTGGCATTATTTAATAACAGACGTCTGTCCATAAATCCAGCGTGTGCCCCAAGCGCTTGACGTGCTCGCTGAGCCGGCACGAAGACTTAGTTAGTAAATGGGTGCCGGATCCATGGCGTTTGGTTAATTGTTGCCGCGTGCACTTGACAGACAATTTCGCAAGCAATTTATCTGCTCCGTTAACGCTGGCTCGAGTGCACAGCCAGCACTTTGTTGCCAAACGGCTGGATTATTGGAGTCTATGAGCGACAAATGAATTTTTGAGCACACACAGCTTAGCTGTGGAGCCTAAAAAAGACAACCGCCCATCAAACGGGGTCGATATCATGAATAAGCCATGTGGGAGTGCCAGAAGCTGTGCAACGTCTGTCTGACAGCAATGCATGCAATGCCAGAAGTAGCAGCGTTCCTACCGATGCCAGGTGCGGGGCCACCTCGAGCTGTCAGCTATTAACGAGTGAGCTGCTTTACGGTCAAGTAGCTGAGCGGACAAGCAGCGGCTGACTTAAACAGGGTTTGAACTTGATCTGTCAAGCAATTAAATGCAATGTGTTTGCAGCTAGCCGATTAATTCGATTTCGCTGCAACAAGACTCATAAATTACTGTCGCTACTATGCCAGAGAGCAGGCTTTAATGTATCGTATACGGGCTGGTATCATTCCGAAGATATTTTGATTAGGCGCGCTTATCGATAATCTAATCTAATCAGCATTTGCTATCAGCAATCAATAATTCTCGGTACCTTGCCAAGGGCTGGATTTGGGCTTCAGTTGAGTGGAAAATGCTGTTCATTGAGGTGCTGCTTGGTTTTCTCCTGCTGGCTGCGGGTAAGTAAAGCCACTGCAGGATTGCAACAGACCGATTCTGGCAACAATTTATTTTGCAGTTGATGCAGCTCCAGAATATCTGCTCTACACACGCCGCAATGGAAGCACGCCTGAACGAGTTAAGCCAGAGGTGGAGTCGCTACTGCGCTCTTCCTTCTATGCCCTGGAGCCAATTGTGTGAGTCACCTGAATCTAATCAAGAATCCCATCTGACTGTCCACTCCGCCCACAGAGTCTACATACCTCGCACGTCCGGCGATAGCGCTGTGCACGTGAACCTCGTTGCGGCCCTGCTCGATAGGGAGCCTTGCAACGTCTTCGCTGTGCACCCGGACAAGGAGCACAGCCAGTCAGAGATTGTGGACAGTGTGAGTGGCTTGCTGATCATGCTGCACCGCCAGTTTGATGTTCCGCTAAAGCAGAAGCAGATGGTGGGCTTTGGAGCGGGTGCTCACGTGGCTGGAGCCGTAGCTGATCTCGTGCGGCGCCAGCTTGGCGACCCTTTGCCACACATCACAGCACTCGATCCAGCTTTAGTCATAGACGCACTAGAGCATAGGCTGTCGGCCCAGGACGCCGTGCACGTGGAGGTTATTCACACTAATGGACAGGGACTGGGCACGATGGCGCGATTGGGCGATGTGGACTACTATCCAAATGGTGGACAGCAGCAACCCGGCTGCCATGAGGCGGCAGATCCAGATTCCTGCTCGCACGAGCGAGCCCTCGAGCTGGCTGCCGAGATGTGGTCACCGGTGAACAAGCTGCTTTGCGCCAAGTGCATGTCGGAGGAGCAACTGGATGCCAGAAGCTGCCGCTGGACCCTGCATCGCATGGGCGAAGGCGGAGCAACCAGCGATGCCCCGGGTATTTATTACCTAGAGACGCAAAGCAGCGCCCCTTTTGGAAAAGGCGCCTTCCACATTTCCTTCTTGTAGGGCACATTACAATAAAGAGCACCCCATAGTATAAATGAGTGAACGACTTCCTTGATCATTAATCACTGGCTCCAGGGGCTCTTTTGCCAGCCAACCAGCTCGCACCATCTGTGCCGATGGGTGTCAAGCGCCCAACGCATTCATTACTTCAAAATAAATTTTAGAGCCTCTGGCTCAAAGTTTGATGTACGTGAGGCACATATTGCGTATACGCCCCGTCCGTGTGTATCTCTCAAAAGGTTGTCGGCTTCATCTTTGTTCAAAGTTCGACATCATTTCGAATTTTTCTTCGTAGATAATACATAGATTACTGCTAACAAAGTGAGCCTAATGAGCAGTGTCATACTCCAATGGACGACTTTGAGTTCCATTTAAGCTAAAATTGTTTCGACTCGAGCTGCGAATTTAATGACTTCAAAGTCAACTAATAGACGTCGAATCTATGCTTTAATCTTTCTCTCATCACTTTTTTCACGTTTTTGGTTACATTTACTGTAAGAGAGTAGTATGACTGCATAGCCGGTCGCACCCAAGTTCAATACTTTACTTATTGCTGCGTCATAGCGCATTTTTACGATACATTAAGATGGCATTCCATAGTGCAGCTATGTCCCGAGTTATTTCTTTAAAGGGTCGACTGCTTGGAACAAGCAAGCGGGCGCAACTCGTCTTTTGTCCTTGCCCAGCGAGCAAACGACACGCCCACAGTGTCGGCCCCTGCGTGCGTGTCAGCTGAAAGTCAAACTTAAGCTAAACTCTCACAAATTGCATTTCAATTGCATTGCACATGAGTTTATCTCCATGCGTCTAGATGTCTCAGCCGGCGGAAACGGGCAAAGGGCGAATTGTTCTATGGCTGAGTAAATTTCCAGAAATACCTGACATCATTTAATAAACCCGGAAAACTTTGCGATTACTATGTATTTACGATAGAAAGATAGTAAACTGTTAGTCGTTCGTCACTTCGGACAATAAATAACAATTGTCTTTAAGTAAAGGACGACAGTCGATACTCGATGAGCGATAAGCGACGGTAGATAAGTGAAAGTTGTCAGAGCCTTTTTAGCACGCG
The DNA here is from genome assembly GCF_001654015.2 of Drosophila navojoa. The sequence goes on along the minus strand of NW_022046134.1, from coordinate 70,499 downwards.
TAGGTCATTATTGTTATCGGCTAAGACCCTTTTCAACATGCATTCCAAGTGCTAGAGGCTCAAAAATATGCGTTACTATTAATTTAATGTATATTTTATACAAATGAGTTTTGTGGCTTTTAACACCGGCTTCGAATCCTACTAAATCCTTGAAATCTCAGTTTAGTCGCAAATATACAATTTTTATTTAACTGCGAAACATTCCAACAGAATACATATTATGTACTTAACATTTATTTAGCTTTGCATCATCTAATGGATTTGGATCTCTCATGTATTTCACTCAATCGAGAAAGCGCTCCTGGGACCATTTAACATTATATTGTATGAGAAAATTCAGATTTTAAACAGAAAAATTTATTTATTTGTATTTCAATTAGATATTAGCCTCATTATTATAGCTCAGCTTGAAAATGAAGATTCAGAAGGAGGCTCTGTAGAATATACATACAGTAGAATATGCTCAAGGGACTGTCGCTATAGCCGAAAGACGCTATAACCTTCAGGAACTCTGGTTGACTTTGAAATGCTTCGTTTCAATATTAATTTGATATGCTGAAAGGAAAAAATTAAACCGGAGGCAGAACATATCGAGTTATCAACTGAAATGTTTGGCGCGAAAAGTTTTCCCTAACCGTTAATTGCAATTTTCGTAGTGGTTACTCTCACCGCCCTCAAAGACTTAAAGCTGAAACTGAATCGGGCCCAGCAGGCATTAAAAACACAGTGAGGTGCTCGACTGAGTGTTAGCCGAAGGCTTAACGTCTTTATTTGACTATTTGGCGTCAGTTGGCCTTAAAATCTCTTCGTAAAACAGAAGTATTCCCACTCACAGCACGATGAGCCAAACCTCGTTGCGTGGGCCATTAAATGACTCAGACAACCGACCACCCGCCCCCCTCCTCCCCCCCCCCACACACACACACACACACACACTAACGCGCACACAGAATGTGAATCCCTGGTAATTTCTGTGACTTCGCCCATGGTTTTTTTTTTTTTTTGCTGCACCATAAAATATTACCAGTTTGCACAGACGCACACTCGAACCGCACTGCTTCTTTCGAGGAACGATTCTTCAGCTTTGTGTTTTGTATTGTTAATTAGGGCCGAAACTCAACCTCTGAGTGATAGGAAAAGAAATTTCGGCGACCAATGAAGTCATTTAGCAACCTCTCTGTTAAGTTTCCAGCCCACGGTTGTGATGCCACATCTAATTAAATTCATTCACTTAGCGCAGAAATAAACATAAATATTATTAACTATAGTGAATATTTTCGATGGTATAATATACTTGAATTACTATTTATATACCCTATATATAAGCTAGAGTAGCTTATATACACACATATCTACATAATAAATTCAATTTGCCTATATACACATCTGTTCCTGGGTCTATTTATTATTCCCACAGAGGCAAGAGACTAGAAGGAAATAGGCTTTAAGATGTAACTTTACCTAGTAATTACAGGATGACAATTCTCATCGGAGATTATATTGTATTATAAGGTATTAAGCATATTACCTTTAAAACATTTTAAATAAAATTTCATTATGAATTAATATTGTTTTACATTGAAACAACATAATTTATCTGTAAACAGGCGGCACTTAACAGGTTCTCACACCTGTATTGGTTAGTCGGGTGTGTGCCTTATCGGCCGTTCACGAATTACTTTTATGGTTATGCTAATTCATTGTCAACATTTTTATGGGATGGCACTTAAACAGCCGCCCCGACTATGTACGCACCTGCAGTTCACTTTCTTCAATAAAACTGGGCCACTCTTGTTGCTTTTTGCCGACATATGCTTACTTACAATGGGTGGGCCCAAGGGCAGTGCAACGTTTGTTTACTCGGCTGTTCGAAATGTTGTACATGCACTGGCCAGATGCGACACGCCTCACACTATACACCACATGCCGCGTGCCACAGGCCACAGGCCACAGGCCACAGCAAGAGGGCTTCAGATAGTGTCCGGGCCTGTTTTGCATTTAGCAAGTGATAAGAGGGCCATGTGACTGATTGAAAATCCATCTACATACGGAATTTCATTAAACGTACATGCGACCACGTCACCGCGCGATAACAGGTGCTCCACTAGTGGGTGGCGCAGTTAGAGCTGCGGGCGCTTCAGAAAGCAATTTGCGGGTAATTTGCAGACAATTTTTATGCTGCTCACGCGTGAGCATGCAAAACCTCTTAATCGGCTTAATCTCTTAACCCACATTCTCTAATCAGCATTATTAATTTATAAAGGCATTGGAATTTATTTAAATTTAATGTCTAAGACGTGATAAGGATATGCCAGTAGCTTCTGCCGCTTATCGGGCGCGCCACAAACTTTCCACGCCATCTGTCGGGTGGCTCGCTTTGGCTAACGGCCATTGCCATCCATCATATTCGCAGAGCTCTGATAACAAAAACAACAGCAATCCACAACATAACAGCCCAGCTGCCAATAAATATGTGTGTATCGTGACTGTGGTCAGTGACAGAGACGTCGACGCTGACGCTGACGCCGACGCTTAGGACTTCGCGTCGTAGCGATGACGCTGAATGCAAAACGCACGCTTGCATATTACGAGCAACAGCACAAGCGAAACGGGTCTGACAGCGGCCTCCCTTGCACTGCAGCGCCCACCCACCTCCAGCTAGCACATTCTGTGATCACATTTTAAGGCATGCCGTCAGTCGCATATGCTTATGGCGCTGACGTCGCTGCCCGAGTCACTACAGGCATGCCCCGCCGCCACGCGCCTTTTGCTATTGAGACTGACTCATTTTGGGACTCACGCAAAATTAATTTAAAAAAAAAAAAAAATTTAAATAAATTGCATGAGCTTTGTTTTTGTTGTTCAGCTATGGACTCTGCAGCAGCAGCAGCGGTAACTGTTGACATTGTTATTGTTGCTTTTACGACGCTTATCAATTATTTTCTCGTTGCATGCGAACTTTATGTAAATTAAATGCGAGTGCGGTGTTGTTTCTGCTACGTGCAATTGCATAATTGTCAATGGGAAACTTGGATGGGGGGTTTGGAATGCTCAGAGGACAAGATAACGACAGCTAATTGAGTTTGGTTTTAGCCAATTGGCATACATTTAAAGATTTAGGAAAATTACATATCTCTATATGTACGGTGGTGGTGTGTGGCATATGTGCATATGTATGTGCCAACTCACACACGCGTACACACGCAGCAATACACTCCCGTATACATACATCTTACTAACGGTACTTGAAACGGGCCATAAAACATGACAGCTAAGTTAATTGTAAACTTTTCCTATTAATTTTATGCACATGTCCGCCCACATATTCGCATACGTACTAATACAACATATATATATATATATATATATATACATACGTACATATCTATATTAATGTTTGTTTGCTTGCAGTTATTGTTGCTGTTGTTCTGTTGTTTAACAAATTTTGTCACGTTGTGAAAAAAGCAAAGCAAAGCAACGCGATTTTGACAAAAATTGCACGCACTAAACGTACGCATAAAATTAAAAACTAGATATTCTCATTTTCATTATTATTTGCAGCGAAACACTTTGAAATGGTGCGATAATTTATTGGTGCCACATTTTTACACATCGGGCAGGTAGAGAAAAGATCTGTGCACTGCCACCAATCGTTTTATAAACACATTTTCCATTACACCTCGATCATTGCGCAGACAGCAAATATAAAAGAAAACAGATTGCGCTTTGGCCAATTTACTGACACCTGTTGCCAAAAGAAACGAACCGCCAATATCTGCGACAGATGTTGAGCATACAAAAGGGATTGGAGATATGATCGAATCTTGCAGATGATGGTGAAATTATTTCAATTAATCAAACATGACACGCGCGAACTTATTTTTTTGGGTAAAATTCAAATACATATATAACTGTTTGCAGTTACCCATGAATTGGGGGCTTCGACATCTGCTGCAATTGCGAAACACTTACACGCACTCCACGCAACCGACAATTCCAACCGTCAAATTCACACTGAATAGAGCGGCACATTCTAATGGGACTGTGTGAGCTCTATGGTCACACTCGCAACGGGTAAAGTGATGTAACAATCGAACCGAATTTGTTGATCGATTGTTGATACAAAAAAAAAAAATAATAAAAGTTTTTTTTTTTTTTTGAATTTATTTATTGCGGCTTCTCGTCTTAGATTAAACCATAACCTAAATAATGGGCTAGAAGCCAGTATTTACACTATATACAATTAGATACAATTATTTAAAAAAATTTATTGAGATATGAGGTATAAGGGGTGAAGCCTTTTAAGCCTTCGCCTGCTGTACACAAAAAAAGAAATAAATAAATAAAAAGCAAACTTTTGAAACTAAGTGCTTATTCAAATTATTTTTGTATATATGTTTCAGAATCTTTATTGCCCTCTTTATAATAATCTACTATTCTTGAAATATTTTTAGTATTTTTGGTGCAGTTGACATTCCATGTCTCGATTCCAAATCGATTACATTTTTCAGAAGTCCTCAATATATGTTAAATAAGCCTTGAATTTATTGCGTTGCACTTTATGTTAAACGTTTATGTTTTTTTGTTGAATTATTTGATGTGTTCCCCAATTTAAGAAAACCATTTTCTATCGATTGCGGCTCACGTCGTGCATTGCTACAAGCACGTACACATCACTAGTTAGCATCGATAACGATAGCAGTAGTAGCCTTAGTCATTTACAATTTTCGTGACAAATATAACAAATGTGTTGTTTCCCGACTGTGTGAGTGCGTGCGAAAAGCTAGTGTTAATTATAAATTGCTAACTTTGGTGTGACATATAATCGAAGAGATACGCGCCAATAATAACAGCAAAATGAGCGGCGGCATGGATAAAAGAAAACTGTCGTAAGTACAATTTTACTAAGCCCTTTTCTTCACATTACCAATTTTTTCTGCGCACCCATACATACACACTCAAGTCTGCAGACGGCAGATGCGCAGCGGCAGCTCAGTCGACTTTCAATTGATTTTCCGCACGCCAGCAACAACAACGGCAGCAGCAGTGGCAACAGTAGCTGTACACCGCAGCTGCTGTAACGGCTGCATTAAGTTGCGTTCTTTTTCATTCATTTTGAGGTAAACAAAAGGCAAATCCTTAATTGCCAAAGGGATTGCAGCTGCTGAGCTGTGCGCCTGTGTGTATTGTATATGTATACGCGTGTTAATGTGTGTGTCAGTTGTTCCCAAAAACAGCACAAATGATCCGCTCGTGAGACTAAGAGAATTCAATGAATAAATTAATGTGCACAATGTATTAGCCGCGACTAAAGTTACACAAGCTCTTGAACCCAATGATAACAACAAGTGCTTAGCCTCTCTCTCGCTCTCTCTCTTCTGTGTTATCCATAACAACATAAAGCATTTGAGGGGCTACAAATTATTTGGCGTTTCTGGTCCCTTTCTTAAAACATAGACACAAGCAAGTGCACTATTAAAATAGGCGATGAGTAATGCTAAAGCGTTTGCTTTTGCACAGAGGAGAAGCTCTGTTCTTTAAAGCCTAATAATTTTTTGTTGTACCATACGTCCTTGGCCTTGGCTTGGCTAGGTTGGCATTTCCACCACCCTTTTACTTTGAGCGATGCTGGCCTCTAAGCATCACAATCATAATCAGCACGTGGATTTGCAATTATGCTACGGCAAGGCCATAAACATAAGCAGCCAAGTATTTCAGCTAAACCTTGCCAAAAATGGAGACATAAATCATGAATCGGATAGAGGCGTATGCCGCGTCTTAGCTGGATTTTCTGTAAAGCTGCTCACGCGTCCGACAGCCCGTCTCAACGGCAACTATATATGTGTATAGCGATATATATATTAGAGAATTTGTGATGCCAATATCCAATGAGGGAGCGGTTATATACAAAACAATCGCGTGTTGCACTGCCCTTAACTGTTGCTATTAGAATGCCCAGCGCTTAGTCATCGCTCAGAGTTGCAGGCAGGCTGCGAGTTAGATTAGTTATTTGGTCGCTGGGGATTGAAAACAAACAAACGGCAATAAATATAGCAGTTACTCTGCTGACCGGGCTGTGCTCTGCTTGGTGCAGCAATAACCGAACTCGCTTTTTAATAATCGATTTGTAGAAGTTTGTTGACGTTAAAACTAACATACAATATAATTGTAACTTGCTTCTTTCAGAACATCGGGCGATTCGCTCTATGAAATCTTGGGACTTCCTAAAACAGCAACAGCTGATGATATAAAGAAGACTTATAGAAAACTTGCACTCAAATACCATCCAGATAAAAATCCAGACAACGCTGATGCTGCGGATAAGGTGAAGTGGAAAATGGAAATGTAACAAGACTGAGCTCCTTATTAATGTGTGTTTGCTCTTCACAAACAGTTTAAGGAGGTCAATCGGGCGCACTCGATACTGAGCGATCAGACGAAACGCAATATTTATGACAACTATGGCTCTTTGGGCCTGTATATTGCCGAGCAGTTTGGCGAGGAGAATGTGAATGCCTACTTCGTGGTCACATCTCCGGCTGTGAAGGTAAGTCGAGCGTAATTCAGGTGGATTCCGTAGATCCCGTCTAACGTCTCTGTCTTTCTGTTTTTGTAGACCCTGGTCATTTGCTGCACACTGCTGACAGGATGTTGTTGTTGTTGCTGCTGCTGCTGTTGCTGCAACTTCTGTTGCGGCAAGTTTAAGCCACCGGTGAACGAGTCGCACGATCAGTATTCACATTTGAATGTGAGTGATGTTTGATTTGGTTATTGGTTATTGATAGAGCCCTCCCACATACTAACCATTCCAAAGATGATAATAAACAAAAAGAAAGTCAACAAAAAAACAAGAAAAACAATCGATTTCAATATGAACACCACACAACACTCAGTGAATGCTATCGCAATACATTCGAAACAATTCACACACACAAACACATACACAGAGCTTTTTTACGTATATTTATTTGCGACACAACACTTTTCCCGAATGTATTTCAATCCCACACTGAACAATTTTTGATGATTTTTGTGAGGCGATTGTTTAGTCAAATGTAGTTTTATTCCTTTACAAAAATGTAACTAGAACTCCTGCAATTTTGCCAGTATTTCGCTAATGAAATTTCGCTATGATTTGCTTGAATTGGTGCATTTAACGAGCTTTTTATCATTTTAAATTTGAACTTCATTTGAACTCTAATAACTATCTCATATTTTATTTACGTTGAGGTAAGTAAGTATGTAGCTTAAGTTCTCTGCAAAAGGCGAAGGTATATACGACACCATTTACAACACCCCCACAACTGTTTTCATCATCATTTTCATCGTTTTTCTCCCCATTCCTCTTTATTATTTGTTTTGCTTTGAATGCGGATTCCACGAAAATCATCAAATGCTTTGAAGGTTCTACTAATACATAAATAAGCACTCGAATGTCAAGTCAATGATAAATGAAAGTTAAGCCAACACAATTTATAGTTTAAAGGCAAATGAGGGAATGAATTTGTTATTCTATTATTTTCGAGCTAACAAACGATATTCGCCTCTCTGTTTTCTTCTAAAGTCACCTTTGTCTACATAATGAGATTGATTGCGCTTGTTTTTTTGTCTATATATATACACCATGTAAACATGTATGTATTTGTATATACATCATGTAAACATGTATGTATATGTATATGTTTGAATTCGATTTTCTTTTGTATGTACTTATGTGTAAAATTGCATGTATGTGAAGGCAGTAAGGAATACAACAAATTTACATTTCTAATTTTGTTTATTTTTTCTCAAAACCACCTTTCGATCGACTCATCATACCCACCTACAACCTCACACACAATTGCGCCTGCGCGCGGCTCATATTAAATTTATATCGCAAATATATATGCACATCTACTACATATGTCCGACTTGATCTGAACGGTTTCGCTCGATTCGTGCATATGTATGTGATACGTTTTGCCATATATAATCAACCCAGCGCTCTGATGGCAATCGAGAAGCCAGCGATCTGCCACCGCACTTGGGACAGCAGCCTCGTCTTGTAAGTATAGAAATAGAAAACGACTCCGGCATGAGTTCAGCATGATGTAAGGCATAAATATATATAGTCACGATGTAACTATCCACGCGTATCAAACTAACCCGAACATCATAACAACCAAAATTTAGAAGTTCTATACAATTTAAATCGAGTCCCTAATCAGTTGAAACAAGAGATGATTTGGCTTGGTCCTCCTCTGGGTAAATGAACTCTCATAAACTAATTCGTATCTACTAGAAGTTGTACTATGTAATCTCGTAATCACATAATAAGTAATATGTAATATGTAGATTTTGTTTTTGTTTTTGGGTTTGTTTGCGACATTTTAGTTTGCTATGGCTGAAAAATCATTGTAAAATATTTGTTTTTAAATGGCATAACGCTTCCTATACTAACTAGAAAACTCATTGACTAAACAATGCAGACGAAGTATATAGCTCTACAGACCCTTTGCCATAATTAGGTGAACAAAATCTAACCGGAATTTATTTTTGATCTTTGCCCATACAGGAGGACGTTGATCTCGACGATGTCAACCTGGGTGCTGGAGGCGCACCTGTTACAACACAGCCCAGGGAGCAGGCAGGTGGGCAACCCGTCTTTGCCATGCCGCCGCCAACCAGCGCTGGAGTTGGTGTCAACCCCTTCACCGGAGCTCCCGTGGCAGCAAACGAAAATACATCGCTGAACACAACAGAACAGACCACATACACACCAGGTATATAAACAAGTTGGGTCAGTTAAGGAAGCGAGAATGTTGTTCTTCACCTGAATTATAAAATACACATTCAAGATCTAGCAGCAGTGCAATAACAATCTTGACTTTAACAAAGCGTCTTTGACCATCGAACTTGTTGTTAATTCTGCATAAATACTTGAAATACGAAATCCCAAATATTGTGAACCACAGCAACCTTTTCAATGATTATACATATATATATGTATGTATATATATAAGGATAGTGTCATCCAGAATTCATTCTTAGTAACTTATTGTGCAGCCTCCAACGCTTTTTGGGAGCCGAGTAATACACACAATATTTAGTAAAAAATATTTAAACAAGTATAAACAATTAATACCCATATAAGCTGTCATACACACACACACACAAGCATGCGTTCTTATAGCATAACACATGTAGTACAGCTATAGGGCCTGAGCGTATACTTTTCGACACTCATTTTCACCCGAGGGGAGTAGGCATACGTGGGTCTGTATATACTTAAACCTATAAATAAATGTAATGTGTGTATATTATGTATGTATGCCAATGATCTCCCTTTATGATTTCGCTACCTTTTGATTTCTATGACCACTTTTCGTTTTTACCACTCATCATAAGGAAAACCAGAAATCGTCCATTTAGCAGAACAAAAACTATTGTCGAGCGATGCTCAAGCACTGCCCAGGAGCTATACTCGTGTATGCATCGCACCCTTAGGATGCCCTTAAATGGCGTTCGAATCTACTCAAATTTGCATGTTGCTTAAATGCCAGTTCACTGAAAATCTTTTTAAACTACATCATACTGTAAATACAGCAAATTGTATTTTATTTTATTCGGAATGAAACTATTTATTTATCTTTATCGTACAATCATCTGGCCAAGAGCTGCTCAATAACTGGTCATCACACTGCCAACTTGCACTTTAAGATTTGTTTGGTAATTGGTTTTAGTATAAGCATATTGATTATATTCTTATTTTATTTTGTCGTTTACTTCATGAAACTTTGTTTTTCTCTCTTTCTCTTTCTTTGCATCTAGATATGGTTAAGCAAAAATATTAGGTTCATGCGTCAAGTGAGAGTACCCGATTCATGAGAGCGTTTTGAACAGCCATACATTTTTTATTCCTTTTAATTGTTATAAATTTGGTATGTTCAATAAATCCGAAACAGATATATATATATATATATATATATATATATATATATATA
>NW_022046134.1:40043-51491 GCF_001654015.2 Drosophila navojoa | reverse complement strand
CACCAACACCAACACCAACACCAACACCAACACCAACACCAACACCAACACCAACACCAACTCTAACACCAACACCAACACCAACACCAGCACGTGCACGTACTCCTTCACGCATCTTGTACCAACAGCAACTGCTGCAACAGCGACAGCAACAACAACAGCAACTATCACAGATCTGTATCATAACTGTAACATTGTCAGTTGTGATAGCAAATCGACAACAGCAACAACAACAACAACAGCCACAAGCACAGTTGGCCATGCGACCTCCATCAAAGCAACCGCAACCACAACCACAACCACATCAACAACAGCTAAATTAAATGTCAATGCCAATGCCATTCCTTCGCAGAACCAGAGCCAGACCCAGAGCCAATCCTATACGCACACGATACAGTCGCTGATCAACAACAGCAATGTGAGGGTGAAGATTGCCGATCTGGGCAATGCCTGCTATGACGTGAGTACACCTGATAGCCCTATCACAACTTATTTCAATAATCGATTGATATCTAATGTCTATCTTCCTCGCGCTGTGTCCTCTGAAGTACCACCATTTCACTGAGGACATACAGACGCGCCAGTACCGCTCTATCGAGGTGCTGCTAGGTGCGCCGTATAATTACACCGCTGATATTTGGAGCACCGCATGCCTGGCCTTCGAGCTGGCCACTGGCGATTACCTCTTCGATCCACATGCGGGTGAGTCTTACAGTCGGGACGAGGATCATCTGGCGCACATTGTGGAACTGTTGGGATCGATACCGCAGTCGGTGATCCTGCGTGGAAAACATGGGCTCAAGTACTTTACGAGCTATGGTGAGTGAGCATATTTATTCTAGTTCGACCGCTGGACCACTAACACCGTAAGGGCTTACTCCATCCGCAGGCAGCCTACGGAACATTACGAAGCTGAAGCCCTGGAGTCTACTGAATGTGCTCGTGGAGAAGTATGACTGGGATCCCGTAGAGGCAAAGAAGTTCTCCGACTTCTTGCTGCCTATGCTCGAATACAATCCAGTCATACGCGCATCAGCGGCGGAGTGCTTGCAGCACCCTTGGTTGGAGCAGGAAGAGTTCGTCTAGGTGAATAAAGGGGCAAGCAGCAAGCGGAAAGATGCAAGGATCTGGGATCAAACATCACTGAACAGCGGACAGAACATACATATTTTAATCTCGAACTCATATTTGTAGGATTTTATATGCGAACAAGATTGTCATAGTGGAATTAATATTACGAAATATATAAATAGATATACAAATATGCTAAATTAGCGTTTAAGCGTGAGGGCAAAACACAAAAAGATACCATTTCAGAGCGTAGGGCAAAGAGTTTTCGAAACTTTTTTAAATTAACACAATTTTGTACTCGAGAGCTTTAAAAGAAAAAAAAAACTTTTTGCAAATCATTGTTTTATTTATTATCAAAGTGAGACAGGAATGCAAAACGAAGTAATTTCTTTGATTGCTCTTGTTTTAGATTCGATTATTATTATTTTTGTATTCCAAAAAGACAGAGGCGACAAGTGTTAAGTCAACAGATGCCTAAACTACATGACTGATTGCAACAAAAACAAAAACAAGAAAGAAAAATTTAAAAATGAATATTTAATAATCTTTTCGGGCAAAACTGAAACTAGAGATATATTAAGGATTAGTCAAATATTGAGGGAAGAGTTTGATAATTGTATGGTATATATGTACGTACGTATGTGTTTGTATAATTAATAACATATTCAAAAATATGTATGTAGATACTAACATTGTTACGATTACGATACAGTTTAAAGAAACAAATACAGCCCGCTTTCTAGCAGCAAGTAGTGATTGTGGTATAGCTATCCAACTATTGTAGAACTTCAGCAGAATAAAATTGTGTGTATTTCATTTCTGAATTGGTTTCACAAATTGTTTGCTCTTCTATAGAGATAGATAAAATGATTGATTTATTTGTACAAAACTATGGCAGCTGCGCGCTTCGAAGATAATCACAAACTAAGTCAAACTAAATGCACAATGGTATAATTCATAGCGTATAACTCCACAGAATCAATATGGTATTAACGTAAATCACAAGTGAAACGCTTGTATTGGAATTGAGAATTCTCTAATGAAATTTAAAATAACTAACTACATATTTTATTACCTACCTACAAGTATTTCTACACAAGCCTAAGAAAGTAGCATTAAACGTGACCAAATAATATAATATTGTGGAAGAATTTTCGATCGACACGTTAACGAAATAATAAATAAACAAAACACATTTAATATACACATGGGTAATAAAGAACAATAATAATAACCTACTAACGTCGTATTCTATGGAAACGGGCTTCGCATGCCGAGGCGAGTGAAGTACACAGATCTTATGATTTGGTTCGCATATGCACTTTATTTATACAGAAAATGTATCAAAATGCTGAATACTTTTGCCTTATACGCAGACAGGTTTTAGTAGGGGCGTTATCAATATAGATTATATATAATTATTAAGGTCTAACAATAGAATAATATGTACTCATTATTCGTAAACATAATGCACAATGATCGGTTATCAAAAACTATATAGCTAAATACTCGGATAAGAATGAGAGACTTTTCTTCTCTTCGCTCTATGATCTCTATAGGCCCAGGCCCATTATTTGCGCTTGCTTGTAGACACCATGATAGGCATTACGGATAAGAACGTACGGGAAACAGGACTCTAGAAGGTCCATGGTGAGGAATGGTGACTGCTTCACTATCTCATCCAGCAGTAAGTAGATGGACTCTCGATTGCGGGTGGCCTCCTTGTCGGACTCCTGACCTAAGCGCAGCAGGGAGGAGCTGGCTAGTGCCAAGAACTCCTTCATACGATCTTCCATGTCGTTCTGTCCACAGATCGTGAACAGCGCTCCGAAGATATTATTTATAGCAGCGGCCATGCAGTGAGTGTTATTCGAATGCCCGTCGATGGTGGCTCTGTAGAAGGAGTGTTCATTGCGAGCCAGCTTTGGTATGGACACGGCCACAAATACCATCAGTAAGCAGGCGGTCAGGTGCTCGCCCTCATCAAACTCTGGCTTCTTTGATTTCAATGTTGTGGCCAATGTAGGGTCCACTTTGCATATTAGACCCGCCGCCGAGGCCATTTCGGATGCGACGCGTATCTGATCACCTCCTGGCAAGTGCTCCTGGAAGTCTTTCACCGAGCTAAGCAGGAATGGAATTCGTTTATCCAGCACATCCACCAATGCCTCATGCACAAGGTTACGGAAACAGATAATAACTCCAATTATGGTCATGCGCTGCAGTACTCGGTCAACGTCCTGCAGCCGCTTGAACTGTTCCTTCATGACCTCCGGCTTGTCGAAACTGGTGCGCAAGGTGATCAGCACCTCCTTGTTGGTGCCCACTAGGGATTTCAACTCCTGCACCTGGTTGGCGATGTGCCACATGAGCGTCTCATTTAGAGTCTTGATTCCATAAGGACCAACCAGCTCAGCTAGGGCGCGCAGTTCGTTTAGATCGGAAAACTCCTGCGGATTGAACGGTACCCAGCCCTCTGGCGAAATAGGCACAAACGCTTTCTGATTAATGGAGAAGACAATATTGCCGGCAGAGACCCGGCGCAGCAGTACCTCGCTATACCAGGTGTTGTACAACGCTGCAATCGTTTTCTCGCCATGCGAGTCCAGAGCCTGAGTCTGTTGCAACAGACAGTTGTTGAACACACGCGTAATGTCAATGTGCACGTAGTTCTCCACGGTCTGCAGCACGTTCATGTACGCACGTACGCTGGCGAGCAGCTCCGATGGCTTGGCTATTTCCATGGTCTCTTGGTTAAACATCACCATGCCGACCAGATCGCGCGAAAATCGATGCTCCAGATTCTGGCAGAGATACTCGCGCGGAGCAAACGCAAATTCCCAAACGTTCACAGTGGGACAATAGTTAATGGCAAAGCATAGCTCTGTTAAGGCCATGTGCAATTTGTCCATTGTGGTCAGATCCTCGCGTGTCTTGCGGTACGACTCGTCGCCTGGCTTGCGTATGTCGTCAAAGTGCTTGGATTTCGACTTGTCCTTCTTTTTGCGTGCCGATTGAACGGACAAAATCTTTGCACAATGCTTGGGCAGCAGAGCATCTGCCATTGTGCACTGCTCGTCGCAAATCGTCGTTATAATGTTTTTGGCCTCCTTAGCCATTTCCTCCAAGAAAATGTTGACCACACTCAACGAACGCTCACGTATGTGGTGTCGCTCCTCTGGACACATTTCATGAGTGCAATTCTGAAAATGGCTGCAGATCAGAGGAAACGCGATTATGTAGCGATTCTGGGCCGGGAATTCCAGGCACATGTGAAACTGATCGTCAAACATTTTGTTATAAAAGCAGAATATGCTTAGATCCGAAGTCTCCACAAGTATCTCGTCCAGATTATCCACAACACGCGTGTGAAACACCATCGAATCGAGCAGGCGTGCCAGCTCCATGTGATCCGTGATGCGCAACGATGCCTTGCCGACGCTCATGTATGTTTGCAGGCGAAACCAATCCAACCGGAAGGGTCTGAAGTAGAACAGCTCGTTGTCCTCCACTTGCTTGACAGTCAGGCTAGCGGCTGTATTGTACAGCGAACTGAGAATGATGCTCTCATCCTCTGGGCACATCTGCAGGCTTTGCATGCGGATGTTCAGATCTGTGGCGTCAAATCCGGACAAGTATTGCACATAGTAGCGCTGCATCACCTGGCTATATTTGCGCACCAGCGCGCGCAACTCCTCCATGTGGAACAATAGTTCTGGAAGCTGCCGATCTACCAAGTCTTCATTGCTCTTGCCTGGAAGTACAGCTCAAAGTTGAATAAGCAACGGACAGCTGAAGACAGCAACTTACCTTTGTTCTTTATCAACGGCGGATTGTCGTTGTGGCGCAGCAACCAAAGGATCTCGTCGCGCGCCAAACAAAGTCCAATAAATATGAATATTGCCTTAGGCCCCAAGAGACCCGGCTGATCGGTCATAATAAGTGCCAGTTCCTTCAGCGCGGTCCGCAGAAACTTACGCCTCTCGCGATGCATCAATGTTGCCTTCTGAACGGCCGTGTTGTAGGCTTCCTTTACCTCGCTGATTCTCTTGCTGTAGCCCTTGATTCCATCGAATGTAGACTGAATGTATTGGTGAATCTGCAGCACCTCATCCCGAAAGAGAGCTACCACCCAGCTGCTTTCTAGAGCCGATATCCATATTTTGTTTACCTCCGGATATTGGGCCAGCATTTGGTGGTTTAGCAGCAGCCCGAATATGATCCATCGATCCATAGCCTCCAGCGAAATGTACTCACAAGACATTGTGTCCGTACGCACTGCCTTCAGCAGAATAGCCGGATTGCCCACTAGGCTGAGCTTCTGCATCTCGCGCCACTTGTCCGCGGGCAGATTTCGTAGGGCATAGATGGAGGTCAGGGAGCGCAATGCATTAGTGAGCAGGCGTTGGTGAGGAATGAACTCTTCGGCCAGCTTCTTCACCGGCACTTCGTAGTCAAGAATCATTTGGCCCAGACGAGGAAAGCCGGTATCCGCCTGATTGTTCTGCAACTCAAATGCCGCATTGTAAAGTCCGAGCACTGCCTTCCGATCCTCGACACGGGAGAGCACAATCATCAGAGAAACATAGGTAACTACCAAGTCCAAGTAGTTCTTGGTCAGCTCGAAGTTTAGTGTGATGTCCAGGTGGATCTGGCAAGCGTCCATTGTTGTCAACAGCTCACAAACGTTGTCCTTAAAGTCCAGCAGGTCGACAAACGTGTGGTAATAGAGCGAGAGAGATTTGATTATCTCAGCCTTGATGTTCACAATTGCATTCAAGCCCTTGACGTCGATGTTGGGAAAGCGCTTTACAATAAATTTGATTGACGACTCCAGCGACTTTTCGGACAAAAAGCCTGGCTTTGATTTGGTGTCTCCACATGCTTTTTTAATGTTGTAAATGCGTGTAAGAATTCCGAGACCACGATCGTTAAGAATTATCAGCTTTTCAGCAATTTTTTGCTGATTGGGAAAAATTGGGCGTGCCATATTTTTTATAGTGTGTCTTTCGAACGTAAACTATATTTTCATGTACCGCTTTTGGCAACTATCTAATAGCATCCAATGCATAAACTTCGGATTCGAAATTCAAAGATTAGAAAAACCTAAACAGCGCTAATAATCCTGTTTACTGGTATTTACTTAAAATATTAAAGACGGCTACGCTAAATGTACACATTTTATACAATGTGCCCGAATCTGGAACTAACAAAAAATACTGCATCGCCAAAAACCAAATGTTTTACTGTTTGATAATATACTAAAATATAATATAATAAGAAATTGATTGTAATTTTTTAAATTGTTATATTATATTTTACTTGTACTTAATTTTACAATGTTGTATTACATAAATTCTAGAATATTACATTGTAGCCATTAAACACATGTTAATGACAAAAATACTCTGAAAATATTAAATAAAATTGGTTTAATCTCTAAACAACGAGTATCATATATATAAATAATATAATATTTAAAAAATACAAATAAGTAGAGAAGAATTTATTTAAAAAATAGCAATGTATATTTTACCGTTCGCGGTACTACCACTACTGCAGTTAGTATTTCGTTTTATCGAATTCCGATAATTCACAACGAGAATTGAAAGCAGTGCGTTCGCACATGTTGTTGCCATCACAGCAGTTTCGCATTTTCAACTCTTATAAAAGGTAAGTTATTTAAATACATTAACTAGAGCTAAAAAGTGCAATTCACTAATCGCAGCTTACAGAAATGAGCGATACGAAGAAACTGAAACGCGACGACGTTTGTCGTGTTCCTGAAACCATTAATTTTCCGGCTGAGGAAGAAAATGTGCTAAAGCAATGGCGAGCCGAAAAAATTTTTGAACGGTGTAGCCAGCTGTCCAAAGGAAAGCCCAAGTAAGAAGTAGCAATTGGTTGCATCATAAAACTCTGAAATACTGAAATAATTGCTAGGTACACCTTTTACGACGGGCCACCCTTCGCAACTGGCCTGCCCCACTATGGACATATCCTTGCTGGAACCATTAAGGACATTGTCACACGATATGCTTATCAACAAGGCTACCATGTGGATCGGCGCTTCGGCTGGGATTGTCACGGATTGCCCGTGGAGTTTGAAATCGACAAGCTTCTTAATATTAAGGGGCCAGAGGACGTGGCGAAGATGGGTATCAAGGCGTACAACGCCGAGTGCCGAAAAATTGTCATGCGATATGCGGACGAGTGGGAGACTATTGTAACTCGCGTAGGCCGATGGATTGATTTTAAAAATGATTACAAGACACTATACCCATGGTACATGGAGTCCATATGGTGGATTTTCAAGCAGCTCTTCGACAAGGGTCTGGTATATCAGGGTGTAAAGGTGATGCCCTATTCCACGGCGTGCACCACCTCGTTGTCCAATTTCGAGGCAAACCAAAACTACAAGGAGGTCGTTGATCCCTGTGTGGTTGTTGCCCTCGAGGCCAAATCACTTCCTAACACCTACTTCTTGGTGTGGACGACAACACCTTGGACACTTCCTTCCAACTTTGCTTGCTGTGTTCATCCTACGATGACTTATGTTAAGGTAAATAATTTGATAATTCGCTAGATTCAATGCTATCGTATATAGATATTTCTTTTGATTCTGAGAGTTGTACATTTTCCATACAGTCATTAACTTATAATCACTATATTTTTGTTCCTTCATCTAGGTGCGCGATATAAAAAGCGATCGGTTGTTTATTCTGGCCGAATCACGATTGTCCTATGTATTTAAGAGTGAAGCAGAATACGAAGTGAAGGAGAAGTTTGCAGGGCAAACTCTTAAAGGTCTTTATTACAAGCCGGTCTTCCCCTACTTTGCCGAACGGGGCGCCAAGGTGAACGCCCACCGCGTGCTGGTGGATGAGTATGTTACGGAGGACTCTGGTACTGGTATTGTGCACAATGCGCCCTACTTTGGCGAGGACGATTATCGCGTCTGCTTGGCTGCTGGCATTATCACCAAGTCAAGCGAGGTGATTTGCCCTGTCGACGACTCCGGTCGGTTCACTTCCGAGGTCACCGACTTTGCTGGCCAGTTCGTTAAGGATGCGGATAAGCACATTATAGCTAAGCTAAAGGCGAGCGGTAACTTGGTTTCGAGTGGCCAAGTCAAGCATAGCTATCCCTTCTGCTGGCGCTCGGACACCCCGTTGATATACAAGGCGGTGCCTTCGTGGTTTGTGCGCGTCGAACATATGTCCAAGAATTTACTAGCCAGTAGCTCTCAGACTTACTGGGTTCCGGACTTTGTTAAGGAGAAACGATTTGGAAATTGGCTGAAGGATGCCAGAGACTGGGCAGTAAGTAGTCTTCTTATATTGCATAGGTTTCATTACTTTAACGTTTGAAAATATACTCATAGATTTCTCGTAACCGTTATTGGGGCACTCCTATACCTATCTGGCGCTCTCCAAATGGTGATGAAACTGTTGTCGTAGGCAGCATAAGGCAGTTGGCTGAGTTATCCGGTGTTCAAGTAGATGATCTGCATCGTGAGACTATTGACAACATTGAAATCCCGTCGGCTATTCCCGGAAATCCTCCGTTGCGTAGAATTGCGCCCGTGTTCGATTGTTGGTTCGAGTCTGGGTCGATGCCATTTGCGCAGCAGCATTTCCCCTTCGAGAACGAAAAAGATTTCATGAACAATTTTCCAGCTGACTTCATTGCTGAGGGTATCGACCAGACACGCGGCTGGTTCTATACGCTCCTGGTGATCTCAACGGCATTGTTTAACAAGGCCCCATTTAAAAACTTAATTGCGAGTGGATTAGTGCTGGCTGCAGATGGGCAGAAAATGTCCAAGCGAAAGAAAAACTATCCGGATCCCATGGACGTAGTTCATAAGTATGGAGCTGATGCGCTTCGTTTGTATCTCATCAACTCACCGGTGGTGCGCGCAGAAAGCTTGCGTTTCAAGGAGGAAGGTGTGCGCGATATAATCAAGGACGTTTTCCTGCCCTGGTATAATGCTTATCGATTTCTTCTGCAAAACATTGTGCGCTACGAGAAAGAGGAGTTAGGCGGTAAGACCCAGTATACCTATGAGCGATCGAGACATTTGCAAAACATGGAAAACGCCTCTGTCATTGACGTGTGGATCCTGTCGTTTAAGGAGTCCCTGTTGGAGTTCTTCGCGACTGAGATGAAAATGTATCGCCTGTATACGGTCGTACCGAGACTCACTAAATTCATTGATCAACTGACTAACTGGTAAGGGACACTCACATTTTCCTAGCTACAAAACAAATGGTTTCATTTTCGTCTAGGTACGTGAGATTGAATCGCCGTCGCATTAAGGGCGAAATGAGCGCAGAGCAGTGCATACAATCTTTAGATACTCTTTACGACGTCTTGTACACAATGGTTAAGATGATGGCCCCCTTCACCCCTTACTTAACCGAATATATTTTCCAACGACTGGTGCTGTTCCAGCCCGCAGGTAGCTTGGAGCATGCTGACTCTGTGCATTATCAAATGATGCCTGTTAGCCAGCGCAAGTTTATCCGCAGCGATATTGAGCGATCCGTGGCATTGATGCAGTCGGTTGTTGAGCTGGGTCGTGTTATGCGCGACCGTCGCACACTGCCCGTCAAATATCCCATTTCAGAAATTATTGTTATTCACAAAGATGAACAGACCCTGAAGGAGATTGAAAGCTTGAAAGATTTCATTCTAAGCGAACTGAATGTGCGCAAACTAACGCTAAGCTCGGACAAGGAAAAGTACGGAGTGACACTACGTGCCGAGCCCGATCACAAGGTAGGCCTCTACTGCTGATGATATAGGACTACAATTCTTATTTGCTTTTTTTGTAGACGCTTGGACAACGCTTGAAGGGGAACTTCAAGGCAGTTATGGCAGCCATAAAAGCGCTCAACGACGAGGAGATTCAAAAGCAGGTGGCCCAAGGCTACTTCAATGTGATGGACCAACGCATTGAACTAGAGGAAGTGCGCATTATTTACTGCACTTCCGACAAGGTTGCCGGAAACTTTGAAGCTCATAGCGATAATGAAGTCTTGGTTCTACTGGACATGACCCCAAATGAGGAACTGCTTGAAGAAGGCTTAGCGCGCGAAGCTATTAATCGTGTACAAAAGCTAAAGAAAAAGGCTCAGCTCATACCAACCGACCCAGTGATCATATTTTATGATCTGAAGAGTAATGATAGCAAAAAGGAAACTCTTGAAACGAAGTCGCAACTGCAAAAGGTTCTGGTCAACTATTCGTCCATGATAAAGGGGGCAGTCAAGTCGGAATTCCTTCCATTTGATAAGAAGAAGGTCGAATCAAAGAGGCAAATTATTAGTGAGGCTTGCGACGTCAAAGGCGTGCAACTTAACTTGACAATTTGCTCCACTGAGGAGCTGAAACTGCCAAAGCTCACGTGGCTAAACGTGACCCTAGATGGCGAGCTGCAACCCCGATACGTGAACAGCAGCAAGGGATCTATTTTACTTCAGGATAGTGTCAACAAAGAGTACATCACGTTGGACGGATTGCGGTGTGAACTGGATGTGCTTTTTGGACTCTACGGCGTCAGCTACAACATTTATGTGATGGATAACCAAAAGAAAATAAGTGATCTTAGCACTGTTGATAAGAGCCTGAACGGAAAGCTTCTTATTTTAACTCGCAGCACGGGTACTCTAAATAAATCACTCAACTTTGATGTGGTCCCAGTGCCATATTCAAATTTTGTTAATCAGCCGTCTGGAAGCACAATCTTTACAGAGAACCCAAAGGGCCACAGCTTAGTATAGGTGCTGACATTCAAAGAAGTGTCTAATCAGTTGGTATTTATGGCGAACAGAGGACTTACGATGTATGAAATAAATTTATAAACAAATTTCAATTCAGCATTGCTTTAAAATCATTTTTTGTCATTTTAATTAGAAGGCGGAGTAAGCGCGCCTATGAACCACATTGTCCATGTTTTTGACACGATGTTTTGAAGCTCGAAGCTTGTATGGCCAATCAGATAAAACTGATTTAAATAGTACTCTAATCTTGGCATGAGAAGTGGTTTGTGTCACAGCTGTGTGCAGTCGCGATTATCTGGTGCTCCACAGAGATAAATATTTATCTGAACGCCGCCACTAGAATTATCTGGAAACGGCACAGCCAATTTGTGCGTGGGCGCCGCGCACCATACCTTGATAGTGAACCGCAAAGTTTAAAAGAACAAGTAAGAAAGCTCTAGTCGAGACTGCTCGACTACGGGACCCCCTGAACCCTTCGAGCAACTGATATTTCAATAATAATTCGCACATGCACACGCACACACACATATTCACACAAACAAACACAAGCACACACACGCACATATACAGGCGATTGCGCTTGGGTTGC
>NW_022046134.1:10871-40033 GCF_001654015.2 Drosophila navojoa | reverse complement strand
ACGGACAGACGGACGGACGGACAGACGGACAGACGGACAGACGGACAGACGGACAGACGGACGGACAGCAAGACGGACATTGCACAAAACCAATATACTAATTCACTTCGTGAATGAGTATAAAAAAGACTTGGCATGAGTGGCTGTTAAGATCCTATAAGGTCATCAAAGAAGTTCCTAAATTTCTACTCCAACTAGTTCAGACATATCGGATCTCATCATACATATATTGTGTTCTACAAATTGAATTACTGCTTTGGGCTTTTTATACCCTAAGCCCATCGAAAAAGGGAAATCAGGTTATGTTTTTGTTAAAAAGTATGTAACAAGCAAAAGGAATCATCGCAGACGCCATAAAGTATATATATTCTTAATCAGTTCGACGAGTTGAGTCAATATAGCCCTGTCCGTCTCTCCGTCCGTCCATCTGTCCGTATGAATGCCGAGATTTCAGAAGATATAAAAGATAGAGAGCATGTATTTCGCGTGCGTACTTGTTTATAACATACGCAGTACAAGTTTATCATATTTTTTCGATAACTCACCCGATATCTTTCTTATCGATAATCATCGAATCATCGGCGTTATTAAAGCAAGATACTTGAAATTTGGAATACATACTCTTGTATATCTCAGATTTATAGTGTCAAAATTTTCCCGATCCGCCCGTATTAGTTAAAGAGCTAGAAAGCTGGAATTTGGAATGCAGATCCGCATCGACCACCAAAGATCCCGAGCTATCTCCTTGAGTTTTTAAGCTAAAACGTAAGCCAATGTTATGATTTTATAAAGCCTAATGATATAAATAAAAAAACAAGTAAGAACGTTGCAGTCGAGCGTTACCGACTGCGGAATACTCATTCACACCCCATTAGCAATTTAGTAGTTAAGTTTTGCTCTAATACTGTAGAAAATTAAGGTTTTCTCGACTTGCCACGCCCCTACTGGACGTTGACACTTCAATTTTGGCCAGCTAATAGAACAAGCTAACGGTAACTTAAATTCAATTTGAATTCTTACGCTAAAAAAATGTGAAAATTAAAGGCTATTTTTCGATATGCCACGCCACTAAAGAGGAGTAACAATTATTTTTGGGACATCGAGGAGATTACTAGTAACCTAACTATCCAAATTTGAAGCTGCTAGCTCTTAAACTATATATATATGTAAACTTTTGTGGTTTTCCACGCCTCCTTTGGGAGGAAATAAATCCATCATAGCTCGTTGGACTTGGAATCTAGCATCAATGGTGCATGGTGAATTTGAAAAATCACTATATCTTCAGGTCCGATTTCCCACGCCCCTAGTAGGCGTAGATATATAATTCTTCCACCCATCTTTTCAGCATTTGGAATATACAGTTTTATCCGATTTCGACGCGGATCTACATACCAAATTTCAGCTTTCTAGGTCTTCAACTAACACGATTTATGGCATATCGGAAATGCATTTTCTGATTTGCCACGCCCCTAGTAGGCGGATCCGGAAAATTTTAACAATTTATAAATCGGAGATATACACGAGTATATGTTCCAAACTTCAAGTCTTTAGCTTCAATAGCACCGAAATAGACTGCGTTCATACGGACAGACGGATGGACATTCACTTTCGTGAATGAGTATTATTATATGTCTACGCCCTTTCGGAGCGTGGCAAATCGGACCTGAAGTAGTGATTTTTCAAATTCTGTTATATTGTAGACACTATTGATGATAGAGACCTCAAATTTGGTAAATACTCGGGCTGACCTCTCAAGACGAAAAAGCCTTTGCGGATATATGTATGTCCGACAATAGGGGGCGTGGCAAACCGCAAAAATTAATATCTCCTAAAGTATAATAGCTAAAAGCTTCAAATATATTGTTATATTGTTATATATATTGATATTGCTACGCCTCTTAAAGGGCGTGTCATATAGAAAAATACCCTGTAATTTTCCCATTTTTAGAGCGTAAGCAGTTAGGTTATCGTTAGTTTGTTCTATGAACTGGCCAAAAATGAAATGTCTACGCCCAGTTGGGCGTGGAAAGTCGAGAAAAACTGAATAGTTTACAGTATTAGAGCAAAACTTGGCTACTAAATTACTAATAGGGTGTGAATGGGTATTCCGCAGTCGGTAACGCCCGA
The DNA here is from genome assembly GCF_001654015.2 of Drosophila navojoa. The sequence continues at coordinate 37,906 of NW_022046134.1, read as the reverse complement.
CTGCAACGTTCTTACTTGTTTATCATAAACTCTTTATGTTCGTGGACGAAAATCATTATTTGATATCATAGAGAGTGAAAATCTGCCAATATAAAAATTTGTAAAAAAAACCTTTTTAGCCCAACCTAAGAATTAAAATTAAATATTTTTTATTTTTTTAATTTTTTACTTTTATTGAAATCGCTTTTTATTCGTTATACTATTAGATATATATGGTTGTATCATATATGCCGGGTTGCCATAAATGTGTGTGTATGTATGTGTAAGTTGATATCTTCTGTTCTTAAGAGTATTTATACTTCAATTTTTATGACTTTTGCCCGCATAGCAACGACGGCGCAACATTAGTTGGAGATAATTTCGTACATTTAATACAAGTATTCTGCATAATTTATTTATTATCAAAGGTTATCATTTGCTCTAGCAAAGATTCTCTGCTAAGTCGGGTCAATACCAATGCATAGACATGAGCGTAACAAATGGTAATACATATGTATTTCTATGTTATGTTGCATTTGCGGAAAATTTACAACTCCTTGCCACGAACAAAAGATACTAAGTAGATTTAAGCACAATTGAGTAGACGACGTAGATAGTTTTATTCCTTCTCAGTCACAATTTTTCTTGTTTAGCTGATTTCAATAATTTTCATTTGGTTTTCGGTTAATATAATGCTGCTTAATTTAACTACATATACATTTATATACGTTTTGCTGCATTTCTTTAATATTATACAATTCGTTTGTGTGTGTAAAATAGTATTTGTTTTTTATTTTTGCTTCTTTTTCAGTTATTTTTGGAAAACATGAAAATATCGTTTTCTTTACACAACATTTCATTCCGCATGAGACAATGACGCAAACTTATACTAATATAACTATATTTGAGTTTCGATTTCGTTTTATTGTTATAATATTCTTGATGCTTAGACATACATGTTTCTCTTTCTTCGTTATGTGTTTTTCACTTTATATATAATTTTATTTAATAAAATTACTAACACTTTAACTAATTGCTACACTTTTTTACGATTAACTCCTTGCCTTCACTTTTACATTATGTATATTTAAGTGCTATATTTCGTTCATCTTTAGCCTAATCCTTAGTTAACGATGTGGAGTTAAGTGTGTGAATGTGTGTGCGTGTACGTGTGTTTCTGTGTTTGTGTGTCTTGTGTATATATTACAGAGTGTATCTCATATATGTGGATGAGTATTAAGACTTAAGTATCCTTTCTTACTTTTATTGCTAGATTACTTATACCTCAATAGTCAATAGTTTAGTTTCAGATATAAATAGTTTAATAATCTGAATGATAATAATAATAATAAAAAAAAAAACAATTTAGCAAAGCATTAGTTTTAAACAAAAAATTTAAAGTCGATAGTGGTTAAAAAAATAAATGCATGAAAGGATAAGGATCTCTACGATTGTTCTTAAATTAGCATTGGATTAAAGGCATTATGAACTGAATTGCTTTTACAAATTAACATGGCAAAACTTTAAAATTAAATATTGCGGTTTAAAAACTAAAAACTTAAATGTAATTATGTAAAAACACGAATCAGTAAAGTACTTTGCTGTTATAAACGTTCGGCTTCATTTATGCAACATTTCAAGTTGTGAACGAAATGTTTAGAAATATATCACAATTTGTAAAGTTTTTTTTTAATGCATTTTTGCCTTTGAAATTAAATCAAACTGAGAAATGGAGAACGGACATGTTATACGAGAGTAGACGAATAAGATGTGATTTGGTTAGGTGGGCAGCAGACCCGAAAATGAGTTTTTGATTTTTGGCTGTCAAACTTAAGTATATGCGTTTGAGTAAATTCGAGCATTTGTTTAACATATGAGTCAAATGTATGTCTAAAATAGGGCTATCAAATAATCAAAATGGCGCGCTGAGTGATAAAGCATATTTAAATATTACAGTTGTTTATATATAATGTATGTGTATGTACAATATACAAAGCAGTTTATGAAAACGAAGCAGCTTTAACTTCATCTTACCATATAAAAGTAGTATGGGAAGAGGGCTGGGGAATATTATATTTTTATCTGTTTCGATTAATGTTATCCCCTTTATTCTTCTTTTAAAATTTTTTTTTTTTTTTTTTTTTTTTTTTTTTTTTTTTTTGGGGATTTTTTTTTTTTTTTTTTTTTTTTTTTTTTTTTTTTTTTTTTTTTTTGGCGATAGCTTTTATTTTGAGTTTTTGCAATTTCTTTTACATATGTATGCTTATTTCGCTCACATCTGTTATGAGATAGCTTTGCTGTTATTGCCACTCACTCTCACAATATTTGCCCACAAACTCAATGAAAACTATATGTTTTTGTTGTCGAAGAGTTTATATGAAGCTAAGTATGTAGACCCTGAGCGGACCCTGCTCAAGCTGCTCTTTTCTGCTTGCACTCTGTGACAAGATCAATTTTCTCAAAGCACATTCATCTACATTGTAAGTTTTGTAGTTCATCAATAAATTACTGCTGTATGCGGGCAGCTAGTCACCAACTTCCCACTTATTCTTTGTTGTCAGCTTTTTTTATGTGTGCTTAGGTATTTTGGGGTCAGTATTTTCTCTTCGTAGTCTCGTTTGCATACGAGAGTACTAAGTTCTAGGGTTTCTATTCTAAAGTGAAGTCGCCCCTTTCAAAAGACTTTTTGAGCAATTGTTGCATTTTGCGGGGAATGTTGTGACTTAAATGAGATGAAATTCGTCAAATTATCATAACTTTTTATACATATTTAAAGTCTGACCAGTATGGTCAGTGGTCTGACGCACAGCGATTAGTCGACTTGGTAACTTCATGACTGAAATCAAAAGTTTGCTATACATTTTTCTCTTTGTACATAATGAGTAGAAAAAACATTAAATATCATCTACTTAATATAGATGTGTTGACCTAATGGATCTAGAGCAGATCTGTAAAAATAAAAGAAACAACGCTATGAATCACCGTTACTCGTGAGCAGCTGTCAGATAATCAAAAATAATGATAACTTCAGACTGAGCACTCACATTTACAACATTAAAAAAGCTTCAAGAGCGATAATCAGAGAAAAAGTGAACAGCGAAAGAGAGAGACACAGAGAGAAAGTTATAGAAAAAGGATGGAAAAGAGGGAGTGAGTGTGTGTGTGAGACAGTACAGAGATTATATTATCATATTCTAGATAAGCAAAACACACAGTGCTAATAGCAGAACTTGCAAATGTGACAGTAAAAATAATGCCCAAAATGTTATCAGTTTGTAAAAAGTGTAGCTAATTGCAAATGTAGGAATCAGAAAATTTGACAAATTTGAGGGGTCCGGTTGGAGTTGCCTCAAGCGTTACTTTTTATCACCGTCACTAAAAACCCAACAAGAGCATAACAAGAAATTAATTGACGTTCAGGCACGCACCGTCAATGACTGAATCCGAGAATATATCCATGACCCGTTGACCCCATGCCAATAATTTCGACCAGCCAATAATTTTGCAACTACAGAGACAAAGCTGAATTATTCTTTTCTGTTAATGCTGTCTTTAATCCCAATTTTTATAGTTGTCCTGATCGGTGACTCTGGTGTAGGCAAAAGTAATTTGCTGTCGCGCTTTACGCGTAATGAATTCAACTTAGAATCCAAATCAACAATTGGTGTGGAATTCGCCACACGGAGCATAGAGGTAAGTGTCACTGGTAAGTCTGTAATGGAGATGGACTTGCTTTGAAAAACAACAATTATTACAAATGTGTTGAGAAGGGACTTTGATTCTACAATCGTTCAGTTCGCAATCCAGATTCCAGACAAATATCATCTTACATTTCATGTATACCCATATTTGCAGTTGTTCATATGCATACGTAATATCATAAGTATAGTCATTAATCACCGAAAAGTTTTAAATGCATGGAGATTCTTTATATCGCGAACTGGCAAAGCGAATGTTAGCCAATATATACATTCTTGATTAGGATCCCAACCAATGCCGATCTTACCCACTCCATCTATGCATATTTAAAGAAAAGAAACTTAATAATCGACTGATACATAATATATCGAGAGAATTCAAAAATACTTTACTCAAGTATATTACCGAAGAAAGCTCCAGACGCCGGAATTAGTATAGTAAATAAAAATAAGAGTGAAATATTTCTAATTAGATTCAACTTCATTTTCTTTTATATTTTCCCAAAAATTACTCTAACTCTGTTAATTCAATATCATTTGCATTGATACTTTAACTCGTTTCTTTTTTTGCTCTGTAAGGTGGATGGTAAAACAATTAAGGCGCAAATTTGGGATACAGCTGGTCAGGAGCGCTATCGGGCGATCACTTCTGCATATTATCGTGGCGCTGTTGGGGCTCTGCTTGTTTACGATATTGCCAAGCATTTGACATACGAGAATGTTGAGCGGTGGCTGCGGGAGCTGCGCGATCATGCCGATCAGAATATTGTAATAATGCTGGTTGGCAATAAATCTGATTTGCGACACTTGCGTTCGGTGCCGACGGATGAAGCAAAACTATTTGCGGAGCGCAACGGCTTAAGTTTCATAGAAACATCAGCCTTGGACTCGACGAACGTTGAAACCGCATTCCAAAATATACTCACAGGTATGAAATTCCACTTACTGTAAAGTACATCTAAAAATTTTAACCGATTTTCTGCTTTCAGAGATCTACCGTATTGTGTCGCAGAAACAAATTAGAGATCCTCCTGAAGGTGATGTTATTCGTCCCTCAAATGTGGAGCCCATCGATGTAAAGCCCACTGTTACAGCCGATGTTCGCAAGCAGTGCTGTCAGTGACCGCCCCAACGATTCACTGAGGCAGGAGTAGCAACTGCTGCCTGTAACAGCCAGAACAGCAATAGCAAGAGCAAGAGCAACAACAATTACAACTATAATAACAGCATAAGATGTTATTTTTTGAACCACAGCCACAAGCAGTTTGTCATATATGCATAAAAAATATACCAACAACAAAAGCAAAACAATCGCAACATCAACATCCGGCTGTAGTTAACAGCAGTTTAAACTGAAGTTTTAATATATATCGCATAAAGCATCGATAACTTCGAGGTCTGATGAAAAAAGTTACAAAAGCATAAAGGGAAACACTAAAACACTCCAAATTCAGTTTAAGCTGTAGCTGTAACTATAATTTATATAAATATACATAAATGCTAATATTAAATATATTAATATTATTAATTTTCACAACATAAATATATAGTTGTAATTTTCAAAAAAAGAAAATTAAACAACTACAACATTGCTATGTAAGTTCTATTAGTTGTATTGTTTTTCCAGCAAAATTATGCATACTTAACCCTTTTGACCTGGCTCTTATTCATTATTGTCTATTTATTATTCAAATTTCCCTTACATACGTCAACCGATTTCTCTGCATTGGAGTTGCTTTCGTTGTTACAAACCCTTTTTTATTGGTTAATGTAATTCATTTTTTACGCATGAAATAAAAGTGAAACTTAAATCTAAAATATTATGATTAGTTATAACATTAAAGAACATAAATGCAGAACTTTAAACATTCAATTTTAAATTGACCACTGGAATTCGTTAATAGTTAGCTGATAAAATAAACAGTAATGAAACTTGAAATACACAAACAGCTATGTTGGTAAATATTTTTAATTGAAATAAATCAAGTTTACGCTTGTATATCAACTGTTGATTTTAAAGTGTAGTTTTTGCGCCAAAGGTTTCAGTTTCAAAAAAATGGTTGTAAAGTGCGTTACTTGCGAATGAGAATCCGATATTCTATGTGCAGTCACTAACTGGTTAGTGGTGCAGTGCATTATTCTTGTTAATTATTTGATGAGTGAACTATAATCGCATACATTATTTATATGTGTATACATCGATTAATTTATTTACGAATTGTAGCAACCAATATTATTAAAATAAATGAAATGCAATATGTATTTAAAAACAAATATATCGATATATTTGATTGATTATATATAAGTATTTGGTCACCTTCTAATTCTAGAATACATTTATCGATGTATCGACACAATCAGCTGAATGTTTTAGCAACACGTGCGGTTGTGGCTTTGATTTTTGTTTAAGCATATTTTTATAAGAAAAAAAATGGGAGGTGGTAAAAAGAAAGTACATCCGAAAACGCGTACTGCAGCGTTCAAAGCCAGTGAACCAAGTGAAATTGTTGAGGCCCCTCATTCTTTCGTCATACACCGCGGTCTGTCTTGTCCGTATATCGCAGATTTAACAATTGACTTTCGTCGAATAATGGAGCCATTTACTGCATCCAATTTGCGTGAAAAAAAAATAAATCGCATCAAAGATTTTGTTAGTCTAAGCAGCTTCTTTCACGTCTCGCACATGGCAGTTTTCAACAAAGCATCTACACAGTTGTCCTTTAAAGTGCTTCGCTTACCGCGTGGCCCGTCTCTAACGTTCAAGGTATTTTGAATAGATTCGCTTTTACCATGAACATGAATTGTCTATATAAATACCTCTCGTGCTCAACAGGTGCATCAGTTTACGCTTGCACGTGACGTCATCTCTAGCAGTAAGAAGCAAATGTTTGACGTTGATTATTTCAAGCATCCACCGCTTGTGATCATGAACAACTTCAGCGGTGAAGGGAAACATTTGAAATTGATGGCCTCAACATTTCAGAACATGTTTCCATCAATCAATTTGGCTCAAGTTAACATTGATACTATACGCCGCTGCCTTCTGTTCTCTTATAATTCGGAAACAAAGCTTGTGGACATGCGCCATTATGCGGTGCAGGTGGTTCCAGTGGGTCTAAAGCGAGCTGTACAGAAAATTGTCAGTGGTAATGTGCCAAATCTCAACAAATGTGAGGAAGTTGTCGATTTTATAATGAAGTAAGACCAATAATTTTTAATATTGAAGCCATCTCATCTACTACTAAAACCTTTTAGGGATGGATATACCTCGGAAGCAGATGCCGACGACGATGAGCAATCACATGTGGTGTTGCCCCAAACAGTGAAAGGCAAAGGGAACTTCGAAAACCACAAAAGCTCTGTAAAACTGCACGAAATTGGACCTCGCCTAACAATGCAGCTTATGAAGATCGAGGAGGGTCTACTAACCGGTGAAGTGCTTTATCACGATCATGTTGTCAAAACTGAAGAGGAGAAGGAAGCATTACGTAAATTAATTGAAAAGAAACGCAAATTGAAAGAGTTGCGCAAGAAGCAACAGAACGAGAATCGCGAGCGTAATTTGAAATTGAAGAAAGAGCAAAACAGGGAAGTGAGACGCAAAGAAACTGAAGAAAATGCAAGTGATGCGGACGATGATGCTCAATATTACAAAGATGAAGTTGGCGAAGAACCAGACGAAGGTGAGTGTTGATATAGTCCTGATGCAATAATATTGATCATATGTATTTATATCACTTTACAGAACTTTTTAAGTTGGATAACACGGCGTCGAGAAAGCGGCCCAAATTACCAGCCGGTATGAAGCACAAAAATAAGAAACTTAAATTAAATCAAAAACCTTTAAAAAAGTCTAAGGAAAAGTAGCAAATACAAAATAAGATAATTATTATGACTACATAGTGCGATTTATTTCTGTAACATTCGAGTCTATGTAAACATTCGCTGAACTAGCTGTTTATAGTTGGCATTGCTGCTTTTCCAGCTTGTTGCTATATTGTCCCGCAATTTAGTAAATTCTCGTTTATCTTCGTACTGGGGCACTCGCTCGATCAAATTTTGCGCCTTTTCAAACTCCTTAAGGTAATAGAAAGCCAATGCGCGCCGATAGATACTCTTCTCGCTTGGTTGCTCCTGTGTATCCACAAATTCTGTGTGGTATATAACGTGCTCGTAACGTTTCTCTAGTAGCATACAAGCAGCCAAGTTTGTTTGTATCTGCACGAATAGCAGCTCCATTTCATTGCCAGGGATGCCATTTTTTTGCTTATCCAGCTTATCAAATGGTTTGTATGTGATTAGTAATTTAGCTGCACGTGAGAAATAATCGCAGGCAAACTTTGGATATGCCTTATACATGGCTACGCCCTTCTCTTTGTACTTTAATGCCAGATTATACATTTCCACTGCGCTCAGTTTGTCGATTTGCTTATTGCTCAAAATTCTATCTAACTTCAGCTCGAATTCCAAACGTTCGCCAGTTTTGGTGGTAATGCTGCAAGCTGAGGTTTCGCCAATTACAAACTGTTGCAATAATATTTCTATATAGCAATCAATGGGGCTGTCCGCGTTGCCCATTTCCAATGTGTACTGTTGTGGCTCATTGGATGCTAAGTATTTACTGGGTCTGGAGCCCAAGTTAGGACACGGTTTTTTTACGGTAAATGAGACAGTGCTTACCAAAAGTGGTTTCTCAACCCTTTGGAATTCTAAACTTAGCACTTTTTTCTGCAGGCCACGAGCTACGTCGCTCCACTCTTTGTCAACGTACCAATCCATTGCAGAAAAACGACCAAATATTTCAGCTGGAAAACTTTTTAGATTCTTCTAGTTACTAACAATCATCTGTTAAGCTCAAAAGAAACTGTTTAGAAAAACAGTGTGACCAACAATCGCCAACCCAAATACGCATAATAAAGAAAAACTAGATAACATAATTCTTGAGCCCGAGCTGAAGTTAACATGCATAAAATAAAGCTACGACACATTCAACAGGCCAAAGGCCTTTCTCAACTGTTACAAAAAGCATCAATGAGTTCCCAGCCAAGAGTTTATGTGACTCGTCCGGACGTGGATGACAGTGGATTGGAATTGCTGCGTAAGAGGTTGTTTGTTGTTGGTGGCCGTAAATTGTTTTTAATCTCGTTATCTGATGTTTTTGAGCAGTTGTAATGTGACAACATGGTCACAGACTTTGCCAGTGCCGCGAGATGAATTGCTTCGTCAAGTTAAGGGCAAGGATGCTCTATACTGTGCTCTAACAGATAAAATCGATGCCGCTGTGCTCGATGCGGCTGGAACGCAGCTAAAATGCGTGGCCACCATTTCAGTGGGTTTCGAGCACATTGATGTAGAGGAGTGCAAAAAACGTGGCATTCGCGTTGGCTACACGCCCGAAGTTCTTACCGACGCCACAGCCGAGCTAACGGTCGCATTACTGCTAGCCACTAATAGACGTTTGTTCGAGGCCAGCAAGCAGGTTTACAATGGTGGCTGGAAATCGTGGGCGCCCATGTGGATGTGTGGTCAAGGATTAAAGAACTCTCGTGTTGGTTTATATGGATTTGGACGCATAGGTCAGGAGATTGCTGCTCGCATTGTTCCTTTCAAACCAGCTCAGATAACCTATACGACTCGCACGGCTAAGCCAGCAGAGGCAGCTAAGGTTAATGCTCGGCGTGTGGACTTTGACGAGATGCTCTGCTTATCGGATTTTATTGTGGTTTGCTGCTCTCTAACCCCTGATACCAAGGAAGTATTTAATGCTTCTGCATTTGAGAAAATGAAACCCAATTGCATTTTTATCAATACGGCACGAGGCGGAGTTGTGGATCAAAATGCTCTTTATGATGCTCTTCATTCGAAGCGGATACTTGCTGCAGGTTTGGATGTCACCACACCTGAGCCACTGCCACTTGATGATCCACTCTTGAAACTAGATAATATTGTTATATTGCCGCATATTGGCAGCGCTGATATTGAAACCCGCAAGGAGATGTCCCGCATAACGGCCAGAAATATTTTAGCGGCTTTGAATGGTTGCCAAATGGAGGCCGAAGTAATGTAAATCAATATTAAATTTTGGAATATTACCAATAATCTAATCTCTGAAAATAGTCTAATAAAATCCAGCAATAAATTTTCAAAAGGAGAAATATAGAATGAGTTGTTCCTTAGGTATGTTGTAAGCTGAATATACTTTCGTTGGCGAAAACATATTTATCTAGATATTAAATAAATATTAGGTAACATGGTACTGTAAATTAATTTAGAAATGTGAGTAAATGTTCTGACTATCGTCAAAATCTTAAGATGATAGATGCTTGCGTGCTAGCAGTGCTAGGTTCTTGATTGTGGATCATGTATGTACATACATATGTGGTTTTATTTTAGAATTATTAACATATTTTCTTCTCATTTTAGTACCGAGAATATCATTAAATTTTGTACATATGTATATTCCTTCTGATTTGAATTCATAATAAGCTTCGCATTACCACTAACCAGACAACACATAGACTAGACATCTAGAACAATTTTTTCACGCCGAAAAATCTGTCTCGTAAATGTTTTGTCTGGTTAGTGGCATTATTAAACGGTCTCCAAACTGCAATTAATACTCCAAAAAAAAAAAAAAATACTACAATTTAAATGAACGCATGATATCAATATACTGCAACTAAGTACGAAATAACAACATTTATACGGGGAATTGAATGCACAATACAAGACTACTTTTACAAACTATATATGTACATTACATTAGGATGCTTAGGTTTACTTCTTAATTTTTCAAGTATTCAAAAATTTTAATTGAACGGGCATTAAAATAAAATCGGAAGCTAGTCTTCGCTGTCTTCGCCAAATTTTAACGATAGTCCAAAACTATCAATGTACATTCCTATTTACTTATTTGACACTGTTAGCTAGTATTTATTTCTTAAATATTTAAATAAACAGGTATAAAAGTGCATTTCACTAGCAAAGATTGAGTCATCATACATTAGAAGTTATCTTATTTGCAGTATGAAAATTAAGTAATTTTACCACAAAATTGTTTCGATAGTAACACTATTGTTCGCTGCTGTTAACAGTTGAGCAAAATGCTAAGTTAACAGCATGCGCCATTTTTTTTCGTCTCGTTCCTTCTTTTTACTGATTCAGCGCGTGGCAGTTGTGGCCCCGGTTCCGTGCAGTTGTTAATTGCAATTTTGCCTGAAAATTAAACTCATATTTTAAAACACCAACGCCAAGATGAGAATCTACAAGGATATCATTACCGGTGATGAGATGTTCGCCGACACCTACAAAATGAAACTGGTTGATGAGGTTATCTACGAAGTCTATGGAAAATTAGTTAGCCGCACAGAAGGAGATATTCAGCTTTCAGGCGCCAATCCCTCGGCCGAAGAAGCGGATGAAGGCACTGAAGTAAATGTCGAGCGAGGAGTCGATATTGTTCTGAATCACCGTCTGGCAGAATCTTTTGCCTTCGGAGATAAAAAGTCGTACACTGTCTACCTGAAAGAATACATGAAGAAAGTTCTGGCAAAACTGCAGGAAACCGCCCCCGACCAGGTCGAAATTTTTAAAACCAACATGAACAAAGCCATGAAAGACATTCTGGGCCGTTTTAAGGAGCTCCAGTTTTTCACGGGAGAATCCATGGATGTCGACGGCATGGTAGCCATGTGTGAATACCGGGACATTGATGGCCAAAGCGTTCCCGTTTTCATGTTCTTCAAGCATGGCCTTGAGGAGGAGAAGGTCTAAGCTGCACGCTCCGTTCTGTATTTTTCGATTCAATGGCTGGCAATGCTGAAGAACGAGCAACGCCCAATGCAGGCAGGACAAAAGCAACAGCCACCACTGAACGAATATATACAAACTAAAAAAAACACAAAGGCAGAGAGCGGGCACATACTCACGCATACATACCCATTTCAAACGGATTTCTTTAGTTACGGTTTTTTTTATTTTTGGCAACAGTTCGATGAAATTTATGTTTATCAATAGAAAAATTCAAACAACTTGTCGAGTTAATTCCGTTTTATTATTTAGAATCAATGAATGTAAATGTTATTTTATGGAATGAGCAAAATTTGTAGTTATATCGGAAGGAGAACCTCCAAGAAGAAGAACTAGTTCACTCACACAGTAGCTAAAAATAACTAAATTATCCTATAACTATTGTAATTGAATACAGCGTAATTTAATATTTTTATAGCAACAAAGCAATTTTTGTATAGGTTCGTATATGTTTTCAACACGGAATGACAAAAAAAAAAAAACAATAACCAGAAAAAGTAAGAAAATTTGTATGTATTAAAACAAATATATAAAACGGAATCCATATACACAAACTGAATTCGCAAATGATAACACATTTCCTTCCCCTAGTGGGTTCAGGTAGCACAGGCGAGACGGCATTGCAGCTGCGTCTACTGTTATTTATGAACACACGCTTCGTGTGGCATTGACTCGGACAAGGTCTGGGCAACCCAAATGTTATTGACCTTTGACAGTGATACATACGAATGTTTGTCTCTGTGCGATTTTTGTCATGCGCAATGTCCTGATGCACCACCGTAAGTAAATTGTCCTATATTTTGAGGGCTTTGAGAAATTCAATATAACCTCAATCATCTGCATACCACTTTGCTGAGCTGTGCAATGCACTCATGTATGTGTACGTCATACGTCAAGAAAGCTTTTTGACATTTGCTTTTGTGTGCTATGTTTTCTAGCGTCTATAGTCTAGTTGCTTATCGCATACATTCACATTTTCGCACATTCTCAAAGACGCACGTGTATACCTGTTAGATCGCGTGTACGTTTGTATACAGTGCGGACTGCCTACGATGACTACGCAGACATGTGAGGCACGTACATATTTACAGGTAAACCACATCAGATTTTGCTGACTGTTAGTGGGATGAAAAATGAATATACGCACGTACATACATACATACATACATACATATGTATGTACATGTTAATTTGGCACTGCCATTAGAAACGCAAACGAAATCTTTATATTTTTTAGCTAGGAGTTTTAAGTTATACAGGAATCAGTTGCCACCTTCGTAAACAGGAATTCGGAATTCCTAATGGCCTAGCATAGGAATAGATAATTTTTTAGCTGGAAAGTCCAAGCTCAGGAATTCCTGAGAGAAAGGTGAAAAAAAAACATTCTTTGTGTATAAAAACGATATTAACAAACTCTATTTTATTTCGTTCGTAATTTTGATGCAGCAAAAACTGTGGCTTATTACAATTTTGATTTGCGATTCCATTTACACAATGGAATTTTGGTAGATGTGTATTATTCAGTCAAATTTTTCGTAAATATGTATATGGTGTAGGTTTGTTCTGTCGAATCATAAAAAAGGAGACTAAATAAACTCCACGTACTATTTAGAATGCACAAGTTTGGGACTTATATATTAAAATTATACTAGGTTCCTATATAGACATAATTTGCTGAATTGTTGCACTACGTTCACTTTGCTTCGCTTTGATAATGTTGGAATGAATCATTTTAACAAGTTTATGTAGAAAATAAATTAACAAAAATTTCGCAATTAATTAGATTTACATTTTACAGCTTGTTTTTGTTATTTTATAGCGCATTGAGCCTAGTAAACTAGAATTTGGGTAAATAAAAGCACATACTTATCATCGTACTCCAAATACGCACACACAACACACGCGCTGCTCAATATACATAATGATTATATATATATAATAACATATATATATATATACATGGACAGGAGGAAGTTGGATCACACATAGTCGAGCTGAATGTAGATCTGTTTTACGCCCACCGCCTCAAAGATCATGCGCGTATGCGTTACCACGTACGTGGGATCCACATTCTTCGATACCTCCAGCTTGATGGCGCCCACATAGACATCTGAGCAAAGCGTCCAGAAGTGCGGCTCCTGCACCGAATAGACTCCAGCCAAGCCAGTCACCTTCTGGTAGCACTGCAGCAGCGAACGATCCAGTGCGGTTGGCTGGCGTTGCATCAGTATGAGTATAGATTCCTTGATTAAGCTGAGCACGCTGAGCCCAATAAGCAGCGCTATGAATATGGAGCAAATTGGATCCGCTATCATCCAGCCAAACATTTGCATGAGAACTGCGGAAATGATGACGCCCACCGAGCCGAGCGTGTCGGCCAATATATGCAAAAACACGCCGCGCATGATTTGTGAATTGCTTCCAGTGCCAAGATCATGCGAGTGTCCATGGCTCATGCTGTGATCATGTGAGTGTCCGTGACCTGGAAGCCATAGCAGAAGAGAGAGATGCAGCTGTTGGCATACTACGACTGTTGCAACTTCTTACCATTGTCCATTGAGATGGCCTGATGATTGTGATTAGAATGAGCGTCATGGCTGTGTCCATGAGAGTGTCCATGTCCTCCGCCCCCTCCGCCGTGAGAGTGTCCATGTCCTCCGCCGCCGCCACCGTGGGAGTGGCCATGACCGCCATGATTGAACGCGTATATACCCACGAGATTGACGAGAAGACCTAGCACAGACACAACAAACAGCCGCTCATGCTTCACTTCGGGCGGCTCTATGAGACGTTCGACGCCCTCGGAAAGTATGAAGAAGGCAATGAAGAGCAAAAACAAGCTGTTCACAAAGCCGGCTAGTACCTCGGCACGCACATATCCATACGAGAACTTATCATTCGCCTTCCATTTCGTAATGACCGAGGCCGCCAGACCAGCCAGTAGCCCCGTGCAGTCGAAGAACATGTGGAACGAATCCGAGATCAAACCTGATATATAAACATAAATATAGCTCTGAACCATATGATTAATACAATATAGAAATGTGCGCTATGCTAACCCAAGCTGTTTGTCAAGATGCCATAGAAGAGTTCCACGAAGGCAAAGCTAAGATTTAGCATCAAAAAGAGAAACAAGTTACGAGAATTGGGATCAGCGAAGATCAGGCGTTTCCAGCTGTTCAGCTTCTCCTTGACTCGGTAGCCAAAGTTGCTGCGATCCTTGTGCGTTAACGGTATCATTTTAGCGGTCAAATTGTAGAATGTGCTAAGAGACAGACATATTAAACAATAAAAGAAAATCTTGACTGTTATCACACACGCGACTAACACGCACACTCACACACATACACACATTAATTTTGTTTGTAATTGTTTGCATACGTGGTATTATCGCTGGACTAAGCCTTGGCCAACTCCACCTGCTGCTGCTAAACGCTTTAAGAATTTCTCTGCAGCGTCGGCGGCAACTTTTTTGTGTAAATAGCCGCACGCAACGTTTCCTGCTACGTAAACGTGCCGCTCAGACAGCCGTTTATTTGCACAGGTGTTAGCAGTACACCTTTTGTTTTTGAATTTTATTATTTTACTGAGGACTTGCAATTTAATTCATTTTTTTTTTAAATCAGTCGAAAACACAAACCGCACCAATCTGCTGTGTTGTCATCAAAATAGACGTCTGGTTACCCAGTAAACATTCATTCTGTCAACAGGGTTGCACAACTAACGATATTGGCATTCACACAAAACTATCGAGCACACGTTGCAGTCTGCTAACAAAAATATTTATTTTCAAAGTAAATAATAAAGCCTATAAGCAAAACAGCACCTATTTATCCTTAAGAAAACTAAAACATTCCCATTCCCTCTGGTATTCCAAAATGCTATGCAATAAAATGTTACACTCAGTTTTCTTACATCAAAAAGAATAAGCAAGTTTATTCAACATTCTACTACATGTAGCAGAGCCTTGGTACTTCCATACAATCAATCGTTATATTGTAAAATAGCGTGCGGCACTGTAGATGTGTGGTAAAACTAAATTTACGCCTCATCACCCTTGGTGGCACGTGTGTAGATGACCTGGGAATGATGCTGCACGACTTGCTTAATGAGACCTAGAAATAGTTGGTTTTGTAATTATGCTCTACATATGCATCAATCAGATTATGTTCCCTTACCCTTTTCGCGCAGCTCAATCAGAGCGCGCTTGGCCAAAGAGCCACGGATCTTCAATCGCTCAGACACAACCGAGGGTGTGATCAGTTTATAAGCGGGCACCTCCTTGTATAATTTCTCGTAGGTGGCCTTATCGAACAGAACTTGATTGTTCAGCTTATCCCTGACTTTGCCTTTGGACCACTTCTTCTTCTTGGCCTTGCCGCCACCGGAGCCCTCCTTCTTCTTTTGTGTCTTTTGCGGCTGCTTGGCCGACGACTTCGCGTCCTTCTTAGGCGGCTGTTACAAAAATAAACAAACATATTACGTACAATTGGTATAAATGTATGTATTTCAACATCAATTTGTGTATTTTGGTATGCTCATATGATTTGAAAACGTTCACTTTCGAGGTTATGGATCTCTCGTTTGTTTGCTGCATGCACAGGCAGATTCCGATATGTTTGGCTTCATAAATGTAACTGCATTTATAGCCCACCACGTTATTGACAGTTTATTACACTATATCCATCACTTAAATGTCATTTCCATGTCGCAAACCATTTAAAAATTTAAAAAACTATAGCTGCCGAACTCACCATCGTGAAAACCCAATGCAGAAAGATGGAGGACGGAAATTGACAGGGTTACCATGCAATTTCGAAATCGGCAAAGTTGCATGTTTTATTATCGCAGCCGGACGCTACTACTTATCGATAGCCAATACAAAGGCGCAACTCGTAAGGCCTGCTTGGCGTGTTTTTTGTTGTTTCACCAAGTAATGTAACAAACGTTTCATTCGACATCTGTAAGTTTGATTCTCAAACATAATTGTTTGGTACTCAGATTAAATATAAATAAAACCTGACTTACGTATATAGTATATACAGAAGGACAAAACAATGGAACATCGTTACAGTATAAGCAATTCCCCGCGTTTATCAAGACCCATGGCTGATTCCACATGGATAGGTGGCATGTTCGCGTATGCATAAATTAAAATTAACTCATTTATTAATATACATATTAAGCCTAAATGACATTTTTTAGGAGACAGCGGTCAATAACACAGCAAATGCAAAGGAGTTGTATATCGAGGGGGCACAGCAACTCGAGCATTTGTCTAAGCAATAGCTTTACAAATGATTCACCGCAAAACAGGAGTCTGCATACAACCTCGAGAACGTCGTCGAGTGTATCTAAATCGGCACGACAACGGCTAAATCTTAGTCATATGGATCCCAAGTAAGTAATGCATATAATGCTTAATAATTATAATTATAACTCTCCTACTTAGAACCTTTGCGGACGTGAACAGCAGCGGATTAGCGTCGCGCATTGTGGAATACCAGCGGGATCGAAACACTGGCGGCCGTGGTCTGCAACGCAGCATCTCCTATAATAATGTTTATAATCCACTTACGCAGCCACGCCGTTGTAACATAGCTTCATCGCCTCTCTCCCATAAGCCTAACCTGCCATCAGTGTCCATAACACGTATGGCGCCACCTGAGCGAAGCTTCTACTGTGGCAACACCTTGCCCAGCTTGCTGCGCTCGAATTCGCTGGTTGGCGTGGAGAAAAAAAGCGACCAGCAGTTGTCGAGAGAGAATCGCCCTATTATGCATCCACCTCCGCTGCAACACGAAAGCGAACCCACGCGCAGCGTCCTTGAGGAGCTCAAGGAGATATCACGCAAGCGCATCAATAGCGGCGTAAGTCGACCTCAAACCATTGGTGACTGCTATGGTGGGAACTGTTTTGGCTTAACTAACACAAATTATTTGCAGGAAATACAACCCAACGATTTCACCAGCAAAAAGAGCTGCAATCGCGTAAATGATTATGTGGATCATCATATACACCAGCAGCACCAACAGTTATCCATGCTGCAACCTCAGTCGAGTTTCAAGCGACAGCGTGAATTGACTGTTACAGTACCACGGCGTTTGCATCATCCGCCCATAGCGCTGCCACACCAGCATCAACATCACACTTTACATATGTCTGCACATCATTTTCCTGAGAGAATTTCCCCACAGCAATCACCGGAGCAGCAGGCCAAGCGCCGCAATTGCAGCTACAGCAATGACATCGCAAGCTCATTGAGCTCCAGTCAGCTGCATAGCAATAAACGGAAGCTATATGACATGCGTACAATGAGCAATACGTCCGCACTCAACGACAATGCCAGCAGCGGCAGCAACAATAGTAGCTCACCCGAGACTTCGCCGCGTCCACAGGTGGCAAAGATACAGCGAAGTCAGACGGGTACAACGGATCTACATTTAGAGAATTTGACTAGGACGCAGAGCACGCCGATCACTCCACTGCCAGCTACTCCAGCCCAGCGTGCGGCGTCGGCTCCCTTAGTAGAGGCCAACTACGACCAGAAACCCAAATTGACATTGTTCAATGCACAACAACGACAACTGGAACAGAAGCAGCAGCAGCAAGAACTACCAGAACCCCAACAACAACAATACACGCAACAGCAGGCTGACTTGGATAGTCCCGATGTGGATGCCAACGAATATGCAGGCATACAGTTTGTGAGGCCCAAACAGGAGCAATCACTTGTCACCAGCAAAAACTCCCATTTGGAGCGTACACAGAAAACGAAATTGGCTTTGATGTTGAGTAGTCTGCGAGGTGAAATCTTTCAAGATGAAACGTCAGCTGATGAAGCAGATACTTCCACAACTAAAGCATCTGTCGCACCGACAACAATAAATACAAATTCAGCAACAAATACAAATGTAACAACGAATACAGCATCCACGAAATCGACTATATTGGCGACTGCTACCGTACCAACCGACCCCGCTCAACGCGTATCTACAACAACAACTGAAGCAACTGAAGAAGCACGGACGACTACAACATCAGCAACAACAATGTCTGCATTAACACCGGCGCCAACTACCACCAGCATTACCATATCTTCTGTGCTACCAGTGAATAATGCAACGGGAAAATCGAGCGAAAATACAACTGGAACAGGAGCTGTGCTAGGACTTACATTGCCGACAGCAACAGAGAAGCCAGCAACAAATGCAAATGGAATTGCACCAGCAGAATCTACACCTATGTTAACGTTTATGAATTCGAAGCCGACAGCTACAACCACAGCCGGATCGACTGGCTCGCCTATATTTCCCTTTGGCAAGCCAGCAGCGGCGGCAGCAGATGCAAAACAGACTCCAGCACCAACAGAAACACTAGCAACATCAACAACAACGGATCAAGCGAAAACACCATTTACATTTGGCACTGGCACAAATAATGCACAAGCAGCAGGAGCAGGATTAGGCGCACAAGCAGCAGCAGCGCCATCAACACCCCTTTCGTTTAACTTTGGAAAGCCTGCATCAGATGCGGCAACAAGTAAGGCGTCAACATCAGCAACTGCGCCAACAACAACAGCAAGTGCTCCAGTATTCAGCTTTGGCACAGCTCCAGCTATAACTACAGCAGCAACCAGCAACAATTCTCTCATATTTGGCAGCAGCAAGAGTAACAGTGAAGCAGGAGCAACAGCTGCGCCAGTATTAACGTTGGAGAACAGTTCATCCCAGCCCAAGGAACCGACGCCTTTTGGCAGCAGCAGCAGCAATAGCAACAGCTTTAGCATCGGCTTTAAATCTCCTGCAACACCCGCAGCTGCAACAACAGCCGCACCAGCTACGTCACCAATATTTAGTTTCGGCAAAACTCCAGCCGCTTCTGCAGCTCCTGTCGTATTCGGTAGTGCATCAGCAACAACAGCAGCAGCAACAGCACAGCCAACATTCAATTTTGGGGGCACAGCTACGGCTGCGACGTCTGCTTCTGCTGCTAGTGCTACTACTTCAACTACCAATACAGCTTCAACAACAGCAGCAAACAATTCGAATATATTTGCATTTGGCGGTGACAGCAAGCCCACAGCTAAAACCACGCCTTTTACGCTGCACAATAAAGGCGACAGCAACAATATGTTTAGCTTTGGCGCTGGTGGCGATGGACCAAAAATGGCAGCAACACCAGCAACTGGAGCACCAGCTGCGGTGCCCAGCGCCTTTAGTTTTGGTGGATCAGCTACCGCTGCACCAGTGGGCGGTGCACCAGCTACAAATGCTTTCAGTTTCAGTGCGCCGACCAAGTCGACGTCCTTATTCGGAGGAAGCAATTCAACGGAAAGCAAAGCATTTACCTTTGGTGCCACGGAGACCACGCAACAGAAGCAGCAGCAGCAACAGCAGCAACAGCAGCAACAACAGCAACAACAGCAACAACAGCAGACGACACCAGCAGTGGGCGGCTTTTCATTTTCAGCTGTGACTCCAAAAAACGAGTCTACAAATTTGTTTAAATCGCCATTAGCCGTCGGAGCCGGTGGAGTGAAACCAAGTTTTAATTTTGGGGGCAACACAACATTAGGAACAGCAGCAGCAACTCCGGCGGGCCAAGCCGCGCCAGGCAACGGTTTTGGTAGCTTTGCGGCATCGGCAACTCCCTCAGCAACGGCGTCTTCTGCTGGCAACAATCAGAAACTCTTTACGTTTGGAAGCAGTGCCACGCCCACCAATGCAACAAATCAAAGCGAAAATATTTTCGCCAGCGCAGTGTCCGCTGCACAGAACCAGCAGCAGACTAAACCTGGCGGCTTCTCCTTCGGCGCTAGCAACGCGGCTAACAGCAACAACGCATCAAATGGCACTGCCAATGCGCCGTTTGCTTTTGGTGGCATCAAATCGCCGCAGAGCACCGGTATCAATGCGGCCAATAAACCGTTTACATTTGGCAGCAGCGCCGGAAATCCAACCCCATCGATAAGCTTTGGCAGCCCGGCGCCCTCGATGAATGGCTCAGCGCCATTTAGCTTTTGTGGCGGCGCTAATGCTCCTGCCACGCCGACGTCAGCTCCGGGCATGCCTGGCCAGCAGATGAATCGGTTTGCACCGCCCACTACACCGGAAAACCGACCCATAAGACGCGCCACGCGTCGGCTGCAAAAGTAGAACTCAACTCGATCGTTAAGATATATTCCGATTAAATTTAGGCCTTCAGTAATGCAATTGATCCCTGCATGAATAAAAGTTATAATCTGCAACGATAGTTAGTCTTTATTAAGTTATTTGGCAACTGAGAAAGTAAAATAAAAATCGCAAACGAATAAATGTGTAAATACGCAAACAAATTTCTGTTATGGAAACTAACTTGTTTCTTGGTGAGTTAGTCTTGGGGATTGGGCGATGCTATATTTTTAAGTCTATAAATAGGAATATATTTTTGCATACAAATTAAAAAACGCATACACTAATAGATATTTTAAGATACTTTGGGTGATATTGAGAATATCCGCAGATTTCCGGTTATCTGACAGTAAACCTTCTAAGGACATATAATATAATAATAATAATAATATAATAGGGGATCGTGGACAAAATATGTAACAACACTTTTCGAGAAAGTGGCATTTCTGCATAAATCGTATACCCAGATGCTTTACAGGATCAGCTCTGAATTGTGGCAGTTAACTTCAACTGTAAATCGGAATCTGGCAAGGTAATCATTAATAATCATCAGACAATAGAGATCTCCCGAAATTTACCTATTCAAAGAATCTTATGTACAAATCCAAAATGTGCTCTTTAATATTTATTGCAATACAATTGAAGATATAAATATTAAAACCATATTTGCGGATGGATTTCAATTAATAAAAAGTGTTTGAGATTTTGAAAACAACAACAATATGGATTTCAGGATCAGCGCTAAGTCGGGTATATACTTTATAGAAGCCATCGGCTATAATTTCGGGCATCCCATATCCTTTCGGCCGGCATTGATTAAAAGTGTAAGTTCCTTTTTGCCAGGGCGTTTCCACTTTGTTCTTATATGCTTTAAGGTTAGAGCAGTTTTTAAAATTTGCATATACAATGTCATTGTAGTGCTGGTCCAAAAACTCTTCGAAACTCATTGGTGGAATGCCATGGGGTAGCTTCTTATATTCATTCTCAGATCCACTATCGGAGCTATAGATTGTCGCTTCCAACTGATGCAAAGAAAAGTTGTCACAAAAATAGATTCATTTGTAACTAATTAAAATTAGTAAGGCCATTGACATTACCATGGTAGTATGGTCTACATCATATTGCCATTCCCAAATGCCATTTAAAACAGTTTCGCCATGAGAGACTCGGTCGACACGCAGATCCAATTTTGATTTGGTCTCATCCGTAGAGTTTGAAGCAAGAGACAGCATTGTAACATCAAAATGGCGCTGATGGAAAAATGTCTGCGGGTGTTCTTACAGACGCCGTGCATATAAAATCCTAAATTATTTAGATTTACCTTACTGATAGAAGTGGCACATAATGATAAAAATATGACTGCAGCGACAATCGGAATTGGCATTTTTGGGATTCGCTAAACGTTTAAAATCAAACTTAACTCATCGTTGCATCGATATGCTCTTATATAGCTAAGAACTAACTGCATGATATATTATCAGATCCAGTTTTAGTAGGATGTGTTTGTAAAACGGAAATGTGTTATCAAACCATTTCATGTACTGAATATCACACGCTAATCTATTGTCTTTTCCAACTCAGATTAATCAAATTTGGCAGAATTTAAATTTTACAAAAACAAATTTGATAGATAAAAAGTATGAAGGTAAACTCGGCAGCCTCGCTATATATACGGTCATTTAAAAAAAATTAAATTCTCTAGCGTTTATATCTTCTGAGAGCGTTCAAGCATGCGGACAGACATCCGCCATAATAATCTTTAATACGTAAAAAATGAAAAACTTGTATAATTTTTTTTTACTTTTATTAAAAGTTTTATATTCATCTCAATCTGTCACTCCATTCCTTTTCAAAATTACGCGTTCGTGCGATTTTTGTGTACAACTCTTACGTTGACTTTTCTTTCTTTTCCTTTTTTTGCTAACTTAAAATTTGTTTGACAAAAATTGTGTATAATTTGATATTCTTTTAAAAAAGTAATAGCTTTAAATTTAAATGAATTGTAAATTTAAGTGGACGTGTACGTGTCTTGCATGTGCAAAATAAAAGTAAGTATTAAAGCGAAATTGTACAAGTTTCTCATGAAACAAGAAACGTATAAAACATTAGAGATAACATAAAGGGTTAAGTAAATTGTATATTGTTGTTAGTATGCATCAGTAAGGCTTTGATTTACTGATTATCTATACATATATCTATATATGGTATATCCGCATACACACATTGAATTTCAAGAGATTCCATAAACACATAGACAGAACAATTGGGGGGATTTTACATAGATGAAACTTGCGCGTAATAATTTAAATTTATATTATTATTATTATGATTATTATACAATAAACATGCCACATAATATACTAAGTATGTTAGTTTAATGCTTTTAGATGTGTATTTTTTTTAATTTATATTTAGAGTTATTAATGTAATGCATAATTTCACAAGTATTTGTTGTTGTAGATTTAAGGACACACAGCCCAAGCTGATAGAACATCGATTTGATTACCGAATTTCATTTTCAATTTACTTGAATTTTTGTTGTATAATATTCGCTTATTCCTTTTTTTTGATTAGATATACAAATGTAAATGTAACTAAATTTAACTAATTCGCAGGAGCATTTTTATTGCAATAATTATACTGCTAATTTAGTGGTAGTTGATTTAGTAATTCAGCAACTTATTACATTTCTTTTTGTTTCGCTTTTGTGCTACAAATATAAAATGCTTAACAGAAATTATGCAAAACTCAACCTAAAATTTTGATTTACAAATTAGTTGAATTAAAAACAAAAAGTATAAACAATTCTAATAATCATATGTATGTGTATTCTATAACATAAAACATAGATTTATATATATAAGATAGAGAGAGTGAAGGTAATACAAAAAGTTGAGGGACTTGGAGGGGCCAAACTGTATAAATAGCAAACCTACGGTTAACACGAATTTATAAATTTTTGTAATAGTAATAGTAAGCTACACAACACTGCATATGTGTTTATACGTTTAGCTGGATAGCAACTTACTAACATTGCTTGATTGTGTTGGGTTTATTCGCTTAAGCTTACAAAAAAACTTATCTTATAAATTATATATGTAAATAAATTGTTTTAAGTTAGTTGTATACGTCTAGATAATTACATATATATATATAGATTGGTACGAAAAATTGTTGCGTTCAGTGTCAGTGTATAAATGAAGCTTTCGTTATGCATTGGCGGTGTCTCAATCTTATTTTCCAGCCCACAACTAAGGTTTGTTTCAAACAAAAATTTCGATTAGTTGTTGAAATGATTCCCTTTTAATTTATAACTTTAAGTATTGATGTTTTGGATTTCACACGCCTCTCACGCTGTTGCATTGTTTAGCTGCTGCAACTTCACTTTCAGCTCCGCAAATGTTGGCCTTTTCACTGGATTCAAGTCCCAAGCCTGGCGCATCATCTCGTATATCTCCGTTGGACAACCTTCGGGTGCTTCCATTTTGTAGCCAACTTCTACATGCTTTACCACATCCGCCAATGGCTATAAGTAAAAACTCGTGAGTGTTATAAGCAATAGATATTGGTTATAGATTCTTACAATTCGGGGATAAGGCACACGGCCAAAGGAATAAATTTCCCACAGTAGTATACCAAAACTCCACATATCCGATTTATTGGAGAAGCGCTAAGGGCATATACAAATTAATAAAAATATATATATTTAAAATACGTGAAAGCTACTTAAACAGTAAAGTTGTTACATAACGTAAGCCAATATAAGATTATTAAGATTATTCTTTTAGTTGAATCTGATACTCTTTGAGGAGTTAAACTAGATTTTCTTAGCTTTAAGGAAACGTACGCCATTTTTCAGTGCCTCAGGCGCTGTCCATTTGATGGGCAGTTTGCCAACGTCAAGATTATAGCACTCCTCGCGTGCGAGACCAAAGTCGGATACTTTGGCCACACAGTCCTCCGAGATAAGAACATTACGTGCAGCCAAATCTCGATGAACAACCTTTTTGGCTTCTAGATACTCCATGCCAGAGGCCGTATCGCTGTAAATGCGAATGAACATGAAATAAATCGTATTAAATAATCGATAATATGCATATACATATAGATAGGAGGCTTACAATGCGAAATTGATTTGATCCTTTTTGGTTATGTGCTGTCGTCCACGAGAACGCAAATAATCAACCAGCGATCCTTTGCTCATGTATTCTGTCACCAAGTACAGATGCTTGCTCGTAAAAACAAGGCCAATAAACTTGACTAAATTCTCGTGCTCCAGCGTTCTGTTAATGAAAAAAATACAATTGTGTTGCTTTCGCATTTTATTCATAGATATCCAAATAAATATATAACTTACGTCATTACCGACGCCTCGGCGAGAAACTTTTGCACAGCGCCCTCATCTTTGAGCATCTTGACAGCGACTTTCTCGTTGCGCAATATTCCTAAAAGGACATCGCCGAACTCGCCTTTGCCAATGCTTTCGCGCAGCTGGAGCTCCGATTCAGGTATGACCCAGCCCTTATCCACAAACTCTTTGGAGTTAATGCAAAACTCTTGCTTGCCCAGTTTGGGTAAGCACTTAATCAGCTGCGTGCACAGCCCATCCGCATCGGCCTCATAATGCTATCCATGGTAAAAGAGACATGGATAAATAACGCCTTGAAGCCTTGAAGCTGGCTTCGATGTATCGACTTACCGCAACCAGTTGTCCCAAGTTCTCAAAGTATTCCTCGTCGTCGATAGTTAACTTATTTTCCAGATACTTGACACGATAATGCTCAACCTTGCCCTGAAAGCAAACGCACAGTGTGTAATCGCCGGGAAAATTGGTCGATTCACGGACTAGGAATAGCCCATCCTCGCGTGGCTGCAGCAGGTGCTCCGCTTCATCGCGCGTTATGCTGCCATGAAACCAGCTAAGGGAAAAAAGCAGAAATGAGGATTGAGAGTGATAATATACTAAAACTGACTTCAACGGGATACCAGAGAGTTGAAAAAGTAAATCCGAATTAAAGATATACATACATACATATATTAATAATTGATTATATATATATGTATATGTATTTTCCCAATTCAATTTCGAATTTTCCATTACCAATGATAATAATGCATAAATCATTAGCTCAACTTACGGCATTGCATTCAGTTTGACCTCGCATTTGCGTAGGTGATGTTGCTGCGGTGCGCCCGTAGGCGATAGCGATGCATGATTCATTGCAGTCGTGGATCCACTTGCCCACTTGTCCATGGTGCCGGCGCCGACGCTGCCGTTTATATCGAAGCTGTGCAGCGACGTGGACATGCCTGTCGTGCTGTTGCCGGTGCTACAGTTGCTGTTGGCGACGTTGTTGTTAATGCTGTTGCTGCTGGCGCTCCCACTGCCGGCAACTGTTGGCGGCAAGTTGGTGCTGTTGCTGGTCGCGCTGTTGCTGCTGCTGCTTAGGACTAAGCTTTTTGGCGGCAATACGCCAACCGGCGCTTGTAGCGTCAGCGAGGAGGACATTAGATTATTGCTGGAAGCGCAGTTGGCTAGCATCTGCATATGTTGCTGCTGTTGCTGCTGGGTGACAGCGGCAACGGCTGCTGCCGTTACAGATGCTGCTGCTACTGCCGCCTGTTCGGCCTGGACATGTGTTGCTGGCGCTGATGTTGCCGTTGCAGGCGCAAACGTTGACAATATGCTATGCTGCTGCTGCTGCTGCTGTTGATGTTGATGTTGTTGTTGTTGTATTGTCGTCGTCTGCTGCTGCTGCTGCTGCTGTGTTTGATTGGGCGATTTTGGCGAATGATTGTTGATTAAATTATGACTATTTAACGCATGCGATGACAGATGTAAAGCCGTTGCGGCTGTTGTTGCTGATGCTGTTTGGTGCTGTAATCGAATGGGAGAAGCGAATTTGAGGTTTATCTATTAGTCAGCCAATTCCATTCATTAAATTGATAATGTTTTTATTCGATCTCATTGACTGTATTAATTAATTCATTACGTCTTACCTCCTTTATGAGCAATGATTATTATTTTTTATTATTATTATCTATCAGATAAGATAGTGACGCATGACGCAGGTTATTATTTGATTACGATATAAACTATTATCATTTACGTTTCATATCCTGCTGAACCTACTGAGCCTAGAGAATTAAAAATAGTATGCAATCGTTCACTTAGATTTGTCAACGGGTATACTTGATATTACTAGGGATATGGAGGAGCATATATACTTAACAAAAACAAGTAAGAAAACTCTAATCGAGACTGCTCGACTACGAGATCCCCTGAACCCTACAAGCAACTGATATTTCAATAATAGTTGGCACACACACGCACACGCACACACACACACGCATACAAACAAATACACGCACACAC
>NW_022046133.1:43439-65949 GCF_001654015.2 Drosophila navojoa | reverse complement strand
TTTTTAATTTTTTTTTTTTTTTTTTTTTTTTTTTTTTTTTTTTTTTTTTTTTTTGAGTACATCAATTATAGGCTGAGGCTATCAAGCATATGGGAAACATCAATAAATATATATGCCCATATTTCAGAAATATATACACAATAATTTCCTTAATTTGAGATGTTTGTAAACAAAGCCAAATAGCACTCGGACCGGCTGCTCTTCGATGTGATATTGTTTATTTGCCGCTGCTCGAGATTATGTCAACGCGTGCCGCAGTGCCTCAATATCTACTTCAGGGCGATTCACTTAGGCTCGAGCTGTTGATGGATGCCCGGGCAGCATGAGCACTCAGTGCGAATGGGGGCGACTTACGACTGAGTCAGGGAAAAACTTTAATTGATGCAAACAAAAAACAGAAATACATTTCTGCTGACTTTTCACAACATTTTCCGAATATAAATAAATTCTAGAAAATAGATTTCGTGCTCGTGCCATGCAATTAGGCAGTTAATTTCGATCTGCAATCTATGAGAGGGCAAACGAAACGCAACTCTAATTGATTTGCCACTAGAGACGGGGCCAACTGAGAGTGTCACACACGCAGCGGCATCTCGGTGCAACGATCTTAATTTTGCAGTGCTCGCTTCTGGGAACTAGCTGCAGGATGGCAATAAAAAAAAAAAGAAGTAAAGAAGAAGAAGCAGGAGAAAAAAAAAAACAAAGAAAAGAAGCAAAAGAATATAATAATAAAATTGTAAAATAAAAAAGGACAATGGCAAAAAGTTGCCAAGAACATGGCACAGACAGACAGACGGACGGACGGACGGACGGATGGACGGACGGACGGATGGACAGTGTGAGGGCAGGGAACAATGGTTCGGGGCTGAGGGAACAAAAATGCAGTTATCTGCATTATGGCTAAAAATGCTTGCCACAAAGGCACCGAATGGTACGATGGGTTATTAAATGTTGTTAATCTTTAGCCCCGGCCCCGATTCTCGACATATTCAAATTTCAAAAGTAAGTAAAACAAACACTCTGCTCTCGCACAGGTAGGCAACAGTCTATCTCTCTCTCTCTCGCTCTCGCTCTCGCTCTCTGCTGTTTGGTAGCCGCAAGCAGCAACCACCGTTATGGCCTGGTCGAGGACAATAGAGCACAAGAGTCGCTCAGCGCAACGCAAGAGAGAGAGAGGGAGAGAGAGAGAGAGAGATCCGAACCCAAACCCGACTCGCAGCCGAGTCCCTCTATACGAGTCCGAGTCGATGCCAGGCAGAACCCGAACGAGCCTCTGTCATTTGCCTTTATTGTGCACGCTGTTTAAATATTTACGAAGTTTTTACAATATTTATGACAGCTAAAAACATAACAACACCTACTTTAGGCCCAATAGACCCTTTTGGCCCAGCCAACGGGGACACTTGACACTGAGCAACGAGTGACCGATGCTCGGCTTAGGCCCGGCCCAGCTACTGGCTTAACTAATACACGGCCAGGAAGCTGAAGATGAAGCTGTAGCTGTAGCTGTAGCTGTAGCTGAAACTGAGACTGAGTCTGGCCTGCCTGTCCGTTCGATTGCAATCAATAAACGGCTTAGCCACAGCGGCAGCAGCATAATATTCAAATATTTTTGTTGCAGGTCCGGTCTATAATCCATTTGTGTGTCAACACTTGGCCCTGGTCAGCAGAACATGAGCAGCAGCAGCAGCAGCAGCAGCAGAGGCAGAGGCAGAGGCAGCAACTGTCTAGCGAAAAACTTGCCATTTGACAGAGTTTGGCAGCTTCCGTTTTTGGCCGCGCTAATCCCCGGGCCGCAAAGGTGCCACTAAGCGCCCTAAACGGAGCTTGGCCTAATACGCGGCTCAACAAGCCAACGGCATTAAAAAGTAAATTTGCGTTAAGCCGCTGGCAACAAAGCGAGGATTACGGCTCGCATAGATGGCCACAATGAGCCACTGAGTGGCTGAGTGGCTGAGCAGCGACAAGTGCGGGCCAAGTGGCTGGCTGAGCACTTACTTTGTGGACTGCTTAGCCCGGCTAAACGGCGGCTCAGCACCACACACTGGCCAAAGTTCATTGAGTTAGTTGGCTCAGATCAACTAAGCTAAGCGGCCAACAACAATGCATCGATGGCCCATTGATGATGCTGCTGCTGCTGCCGCTGCTGCCTGATCTACGGCCAAGGCCGGCAATCACCTGCTCGGCCCTGCGCAATCGCAGGTAGGCAGGTGGAGGCATTGGACAGTAACTGACTCGCAAATGCAACTGCAGCTCCGACTTCGACTTCGACTTCGACTCCGAGTTCGACTCCATGCAGCTGCCTCTCCCGCCGGCTGCGCGTGCTGGGCGAGAAGTGCTAATAGTTTGACGCCGCTGCCAAAGGATCATAAAAACCTTCTCAGCACAATTGGGCAGGGGCGGGCGCTGCTCGCCAGCCATAAAGACAAACGATCCCGGGACCCCACATAAACACTCACAACAGCCGAATCGATCATAAAGCCAGCCAAGGCAAGCCAAACTCAAAGTGGATGCTAAGGGGCAGACGAATTGCTTACGCTTTTCAATTGCTCGTTATATGTGTGTTTAATAATCAACTGTAAATAGATATTATATGTAAATGTATATACTGACTGCTCTATATGTAGTAAAGTCAAGTATTCATTGCATCAAGTCAATGTGAAAGATCAAATGAATTGATTCCACTTTTGAATTGTTCAACATGAATTGCATTCAGTAATAAATGATATAATAAATGATATATTCCTTATAATCTAATCTTAATCTTAATCTACATAATATCTGCTCTATATGCATAATTTATTGCGTAACGAATTGATTCCACTACTTTTTCAACAACTGATTGAATAAATAATACATAAAATATATCAAAAACAAAAATATATACAAGTAATAATACACTAATATATTAATGCTCAATTCAATTAGATTGATTTTTCAAGGAGTGATGTGTATTCAAAGTATACATTTATCAAAGTAAATTATACATAAGTACTACAGCTATTATATTTAAATTGCTTGTCGAAATGAAAACCAAAATTATACATATAAGAGTCTTATAAAAAATAAAAAACGTTAACCAATAACCGAATGAGTATACTTATATATGTATAGATAAATCTGTATAAAGTCTAACGATCAAAATGAAAATTCCACTCAATAATTAACGACAGTATATTTACGGAATACTCTCCTCTCTTTATGCATTTAGTGAAATGATATCTTTCGAGCACTTTCTATAAGTTTCTATGGGAAACATGAAATATGCGTTTATTAAGCATGTGCCTATCCTATAATGACTGGCTCTTAGCCTGCCTCAACTGAAAGCCTCGAGCTATGTCTAAGAAATATTTTAATAGATTTTCAAAGCAATTGACACCCATTTGACTTCCAATTTAATTACAATTGCCTAATTGCTCTTAATTTTATTTATTTGTTTTCAAAATTTATTTAACTATTTTATTTTATATGAGAGTTAAACTAACTTTACAATATATTGAAACTTAATAAATGATATAGACTTCTCTGTTCCATTTATGCCCTGAAGCCATTGCAAGAAGTATAAACATTACTCTAACATCTACCCATGAACATCTATCGCTGAGATCTCGTCAACTACAAATGCTAGAGACTTGAAATTTGACGTGCCTATTCATGTATGGCATGCCCAGTCGGAGCTTATCATAAATTTTCGTTAGTCCATCAGATTTTTATTATATCAATAATAATCGATTGCTTTATTTCGTTTTTTAGGCGTGATTTGAATACTTTTAGAGCTAGAGACTTCAGATTTACGTTGTAGGTCCACTTTATAAGCATAAAGATGTAAATTTCGATATTTAGTGTCACGCCCCTTCAGCCCAAATGAAAAGTAAAAAGGATTTCAAATACTAGAAACTTTTGCTCGAATGATACAGAAAATAGTGAACTTTAATTTTTTTTCTTTTTCTGTTTCATTCTCCTCCATTATTATAGCTGAAATTTAAAAGTTAAAACATGGATTTGTATTTTTTAGTTTTTAATATTTGCATTTATTATTTGCTTTCTGTCGCAGCTTATCGTAAAATGTTTTCATATGATAATCAAAAGTGTGCGTGTGTGTGTGTATGTATGTTTTAGCTTATCTATTTACAGCTTTAAATACTTAAATACTAGCAAAAAAAAATGGGGTCAGAAACTAACTAAGCATTATGCGGCTATATCACAGTTAAACAAGACCTAGAGCTAATAATAAAAAAAAAATCAATTGGGACCGATGCGTAAAATCTATTTGAAAATTGTATAATTTAACTTAAGAAACTAACTAACTACAAAAAAAATTATAGTGATTGAGAAAACAGTTAATAATACTTTCGAGCTGGTGTTGGATGTCAAATGTGTGTGAGGGGAGGGGGAGTAAGGGGTGCTGCAGTTGCGCATATGTGACTAGAACGGCAACTGCTGAGCGAATGCTCCGGGAGAGGGGGTGCTAGGGCCTGGTAGAGCTGACGACTTACGTATATGCGAACTTTGCAATTAATCCGAGATAATATGTGCTAGCTGCTTCAATAAATAATAATACTTTAGAGAGAGAGAGATGGTGAGCAAGAACGAGAGAGAGAGAGAGATAGAGAGAGGGAGAAAGAAACTTGCTTGCAAACTCCATCAAATAATTTACTTAAACTAGGCGAGCTAAGGGTTGCATATACATAATATTATTATTATGGAGTTTTCACGTGCGCAGCACGCGGCGCAGGTGTCGCTGCTGCTGTGTAGCAGCGTTCGCTGCTGACGGTGACGTTGACGTTGACGCTGACGCTGACGCGGACGTAGACGCTGACGCTGACGTTGATGCGGATACAGTTGCAGTTGCAGTTGCAGCCGCTGCATGCGGCTGCTGTCGCTTGCCGCGCCGCCCCCTCATGCCTCTAACCGCATCGATTATCGGCTTGGACACTTCATTGAACTCACGGCGATTGCCGGCGATGGCCGGCGCCAGCTGCTGTCGCTGCTGCTCCACTTGATGCCACTGGCGCTGCCGCTGTCGCTGATGATGTTGCTGCTGCTGCTGCTGCTGCAACTGTTGCTGTTGCTGTTGCTGTTGCTGCAACTGCTGCTGCTGCCTTTGCTGCTGCTGCTGCTGGTGTTGATGTTTGTGGTGGTGGTGGTGGTGGTGGTGTGGGCGCTGTCGTTGACGCTGCTCCAGCGGCTTCTGCTGCTCGCGCTCCCGCTTGCTGTGGCGCCGCATCAGCTGCCACATGGTGCGCAGAAACTCATAGTAATGATGCTTCACGAAGCGCATGTCCATCGCGTCGGCCTCGCCGATGGCCGCCGCTGCTGCGGCCGCTGCTGCCGTCTCGGTGGTTGTCTCCGCCGCAGCCGCAGCCGCCGCCGCAGCCAGCGCCCAGGCACCGGTGCGACTTTTGCTGCGCAGCTTCAGCCGCTTGTTCATGTCGTGGCGCGAGACGTGCTTCTGGCGTCGCTGCTTGGCGGCAGCGGCGCCGCCACGGCCCGGACCCAGCGCCGGATAGGTGCGATTCACGGCTGTCTCCAGCTCGCAGAGCATGCTGCGCGAGCTGAGCAGCAGCTTCTTCAGCTCCTTGGCCACGTTCGACTCCCGCTTCAGGTACTGCCGGTCCCAGTTGATCTGGACGCGGCGCAAATAGGCGAAGCTAGCCACATAGGTTTGCATGTTGCGGTACCAGCGCTTGAGGGCGATCTGCAAGGGAGAAACAGAGAGGAGAGGGCGAGAGAGAAAGACAGAGAGAGGGAGACATTAGTGAGCCACTTAATACAAGAGAGATGCATGGAGATAGACAGAGAGAGACAGAGACAGAGAGAGTGAGGAAGAGAGATAGCTATACATACCGTTGAGTTTGGCTTCAGCTTGGGCAGAAATTTGTAATTGTATTTGTGCAGCGACCACATGTGCATGTCTCTGATGTCGATGCCACTGTGATCCTCGGTGCTGTTCAGCTCATGGTACTCCGTGCCGGCGGCGCGCTTCAATTGATTGAAGATCTAAAAGAGAGCGAGAGAGGGAGAGAGTGGGTGAGTGGGAGAGTGGGTGAGTGGGTGAGCAGGAGTTGGCGCTTCATCTTGAGCCGCTCTAGTTACCTGCTTGGGCCGCTGGGGGTGTGGGCGCTCTGTGGCCGAGGGTGTGTTGTAGGAGCCGCCGCAGGGATTGATCCACTCTGGTGCCGTCGTATTCTCGTTGTAGTTGCGATAATCGTACCAGCTGCTGTTCCGCTTGCGATGCCGCTTCCTCTGACTGGAAGCGGGCACAGCGGGCGCTGTGGCGAAGGCCATGTGAATGTTGGCGCTGCCGGTGGCTGTGGTGTGGGTCGTGTGGGTGGTGCTGCGGCTATTGTTGCTGCCACTGTTGTTGTTGTTGCTGTTGCTATTGTTGCTGTTGTTGTCGTTGCTGCTACTGCTGGTGGTGCTGGTGGTGCTGTGACTGCTCCTGCTGGTGCTGGTGCTGGTGCTGGTGGTGCTGCTGCTGGTGGTGCTGGCGCCTTCGATGACAGTCAGGCCGCCGCTGGCCGTGGCCATGGCCAGTGCGGCATGCAGATGGACAAAGTGAAGCAGCAGCAGTGGCAACAGCAGATTGGACCACATATCCGCATTGTCCTGCCGCGCAATGCGCTGAAGCCGTTGCCTAATGCGGGGCGTTGTCCTTGTGGTGGTTGCCGTTGGCGATGCCGTCTTGGTGCCTTTAACTGTGGTTGCAGCGCAATGGCAACCAACTATTGATAGATGACGATATATATTATATTATATATTGATTGCTTAGCGCTATATATAGATATGCATATACATCGAGATAGATAGATATGTATATGTGTATATACATATACACATACATATAACTATATATATATATGTATATATATATGGACAGATAGATGTTGTTCTTCTCGTTGATTTTCTCTTATATTTTTCTTTTCTTTGTTTTTTTTTATTATTTTTGATTTTTTGTTGGTTTTTTGGTTTTTTGTTCTTCTTCTTTTTGTAGCGTTATCGATTTGTATGAATAGATATATACAAGTATATATATATATTGGAGAATTTGACGATTAGCCGATTTTGTTGGGAACTTTTGATCGTGTGTGTTCAATGGGCCGAAAAGGGGGAGAAACAGAGGTGAATTGAGGTGCCAAAGTGCGGAAGCGTTCGTAACAGTAAATGCCAGAGAGCAAAAATAATTATGTACATATACGTATATGTATATATGCTTATGTGGGTGTTCGGCAAAAGCCAAAAAGAACGAGAAAAAGAGGAAAAAAAAGTAAACACACACACACAATGAATATCAGGTGATTAACATGGCAGGAATTGTTGTCGCCGGGTCAGAATCTATTGGAACAGGACGCTTCAATTTTTTAAAATTTTCTTTTCAGTTTTTTTCTTGCTTTTGCCTTTTGGGTTATTTTATATTATTTAATTTATTTTTTTTTTTGTTTTTTGAGGGGGTGTTGTCTGGGTTGCTCTTCGTTCAACAGTGCGGATGCAACAGCAATGCAACTTGCTTGTATCTCAAAAATTTTGTTAAAATTTGTAACATTTTTTATTTTTTTATTTCGGGTTTTTTTTTAGGTTTTTTTTTGGGTTTTTTTGTGCGTTCAAAATGTTCCGCTTTTTCGATTTTTTAGATTTTACGAAAAACAACAACTTTGAATTTTTATAGATGATATAACAGTTAACTCAATTCTCTCAATTTGAACAAGGCTATTATGGATGACAGATCAAAGACTACAGAATGAATTGAAACTGAGTTTGAACTGTTTCACATATGCGGCAAGCAAAAAAATCAAACAAAAAACGCACAAAGTGAGGAAAAACCGTGTGGCGCATGCGCAGTTGCCCTTCTTGGCGAATCTCATTGACAAACAAAATTAAACGAAAATCAACGTGAAAAACAATTTGAGAAATACTCGAGGACCGCAATAAATACTTCAAATATTTATGAGCATTTCGATTAAATTAATCATAGATGTATTAAAAATAGTAATAAAACAAAACTAATACACACACCGCATTATAGTCCAAAAAAAAAAAAAACGGGAACACAAAGTTCGTTGAGCCAAATTGTTGTTAACAATTTGCACTTTAATCCAGTTGCTGTTACTTTTGAAAATGTTTTTTAAATACACGAAATGCACTTGAAGAAAATTGTTAATAGTTTGGTGAGACTGAAGAACACTTCTCGCGGACACTACTGTTCACGTCCAGGCACAAAACCGAACTGAACCAAAAGTTGCGCTAAATTCGACCAGCTTTCTTTGTTGAGCAGCAGCAGCACAGGCAGCAGCGGCAGTGGCAGTGGCAGCGGCAGAGGTAGAGGCAGCAGCGGCGGCGGCGGCGGTGGCGGCTGCGACCAGAGACTCGATAACCGAAACCGAAGCGACCGACGCGACGTCAGTCAGAGACAGAGCCAAAAGACCATGTGAAAAACGAACGGTACGTAAAAGAAAACTGAAGACTGAAGACCCGGGCCAGGCCGGGTCGAGAGTCGGGTCGGGCCTCTGACTCTGCGACTCTCAATGTATGCCTGTGCGTGCGTGTGTGTGTGTGCGTGTGTGTGTGCGTGAGCTGCGCTGCCTGCCAGTCCATTTCCATTTGTCTGCCTGCCTGTCAGGCCTGATCGAGTGGTGTCTGGACCTGCCCCGCTCTTCGTTACCAATGACTGTGCCTCTGCACATACCTGATATACATCCTCTACACGCACACACACACACGCATGCACCAAGAGAAGGCAGACCAACCAGCTAGTCGAGCATTCTTTAAGCCGGTCCCTGTTCGGTCACTCGTCTCTCTCTCTCTCTCTCTCTCCCTCTCTTTCCCTGTGTGTGCGTGTGTGTGTCGCCATCGCTGTGTCGGTAGGCAACAGGCTCAGTTTCAGCTTATCCAATGAGAAGATTTCACTCAAAGCACGCTCATAGAAATCAATCTACCTGACCATACGCCTGCCCCAAGGCAACAGCTACCTCTCACTCACTCTCTCTCTCTCTCTCTCTGTGTGTCTTACTCCCTGTCATGCTGCATCACACTCTTGAACTTTCTTTCTCCTTCTAGAAGACATGGCTCTATCGTTTCGCGACCTTGGCTTGCCAAGTTGGCCAAGCCCTGACAGGGCAAGAAGCCAATTTACCTGCCCATGGGCCACTCGTTAGGTAACAGCTGAAGCCTGGACGCCCCAAAGTATGCTCAGATTGCTTGGTCTTGCCATGATGCAATCAATGTCTGCCCTAGGCACTTTTTTTGTTTACCAGCAAACTCATCAATTCGGGAGGTCCAGTGGTATTGAAGTATATAAATATCATTTGCAATTGAAGAGCTGCAAGCAAATAAATGAGAATTTCAAAAAATATATATACATAAGCTTACAAGCCTGATTCTTGGGTTAATTAATCTCTTCCGTAATTAACGATCGTAGCAACTTTTTAGTATTGAAGATCTGCAAGAAAAAGCCTCAGTTTCAATTATGAGATAATTTTGATCCTTCAATCAAAAAATAATTTAATATTATTGAATATAAAATGATATATCAATATATATATATATTTATATATTCATTATGATAATTATGTTTGTATATTTATATTATTTTGTATATTATCGTTTCAAGTATTTTATAATGTTATTTTTTATTTACTTTTATTGAATTTTTCTATCAAAATAAATCATTTATTTAATGTACGCACATTACAAAAATAATATAATATTATATTATTATTATAATATTAACAAAGTACACATAAAAATGCATGTGTATATTATATCAATAAATTGTTTGTGATGATTATTTCAAATATAATTTAAAGTCTATTAAAATGTGATTTAGCTAATGAACTTATTAAAATATTGATCGAAAAATTCTTCTTTGAATAGCTATACCAATTTTGCATAATTGTTACACAATTATTTCAAAATAACTACTCTATTTTAGGATGAATATGAATATATATATATTAGAATTAATATAACAATATTTGAAACTATTTACAATTTTAAAAGGTTGTATATTTATTTATAAATATAAATATTAAATATAAAAATAGTTTACTATATATAGGTATATTTTACAATTAATATACAAATATTTTAAAAAATGTAGGATTATTTTAGACTTTATAATGAGGTATTAAAAACAAAAACTAAATAATTTTAGAATTAACACACAAATATTTATATACATTTACAATTGTGTTAGAACTATTTTATTTAATAAACATTGATAAAGCTATACTTGAAAATAAAAGAACATTTGAGTCTGTATTGATACAATATATGTAACTATCTCAACTATATACATCATCTACATATCCATTAATTTCTACCTTTTACATCTCAACTCTATTTACTCTCTAGCGATAATTCTTGTCTAAATATGTATACTTTCTGGACTATCTATTTATTCATGATTTATACATATATAGTATTGATCGTTAGATAGATATTATTATTAGTAAAAATAAATAGGCAATAGAAAATATTTAGATATGTAGATAGAGAATATAGATATATTTTTAATAAATTTTTTTAAGTTTTAACGTCAACTTGGTCAACATCTTTCCATACGTGCTTGCATTGTAAATACAGATAAATTTATGCTTTTATCCCATACTCTCTATATTTTCACATTTCGTAGATCCCATATCATTTTACCAGAAATACCATCTATCCTAGATCGTTGCTTTAAACTATCACTCAATCTATCTCAGATAACCCATCTCTAGATTTATCTATTTGTCTTTCTATATCACTACGATACACATATGCTCTATGTTTACATCTATATCTATCTCTACTACATACTATACCATTTGAACAGCAAATGTAATAAGTTCACTCTTCGTAGTTCCGTTAAGAGTTAAGATTGAAGACACGTGTTTGGCTACAATAGAGGCGAAATAAATTTGCTTGAAATCGCGACACCGTCTCGCGTCGTTGTACTCAACTCACCTTGGCCTCATTCTCTCGAATCGACTGTTTTTGGCGCACTGATGACATCGAGACATCGATTTGCATATTTATATAGACTATAGACTATAGACGGATCTGAGCAGCTGACCAGTTGGTCCCAGGATCAGCTGCAGTTGGCGGCAGGTCAATCAGTCAATCGGTCGATCGGATCGATTGGGTAAATGATGTTTGTTGTTACCTAAAGCGACTGCCCCATGCTCGGCCTCTATGTAAGGGACGGGCGTTACCTGGCCTCAATTGCTGGGCGGTCGCCTAATCAAAACTGACCTGACTCGAGGGTATGAGGCAAACAAATGTACGTATAGCCATACTCCATCGCCATTCCATCCAGGCTGGCTCTCACACACAGTTGTTTGTGTTTGTTGTGTGCCTGGGCTGCGAAGTGGGACAATTGACGAGCTAATTAAATTTAGTTGCAGCATTGTATTGTTTCTTTGACTTTGTTACAAAATTATGGCCACATTGTTTGGCCGAACAGCTGTACGGGCCATGGCCGGCGGCCAGTCGGCAGTGGGCATAGAGAGTCCTGCGTCTAACCGTAAGTGCAATTGTTGACTGGGCCGCGCAGCAGCAGCAGCAGCAGGAAGCAGCCGTGTCTCGCAGCGGGGTCACTCGCCTTGATTTTCGCCGCGCGCCACACCGAACGACGGCACGGCCCAGGACTCGACTCGACTCGACTCGACACGCACACATTCACGCACAGGCCGCATCCTTTGTATGCCATCCCATGGGATGTGCATCCACACACACACCTACACACACCTACATACACCTACGTCTCTATCTATCTATCTATCCATATCTAGCGCTTGTATCTTGTATCTGTATCTGACCAATTCGCACCAAACAACTTCATCTACATGGACAACAAACACGATTATTGCATTGATGAGCTCCTGCTGCTGCTGTCTGCATACACAGAGTGCGCAGGCGCGGCAGGACGCCTCGTCGAAAGGATCCGACCAACGGCTGCTGCCACCGACACATAGTCCGTGTCCCATGCCCATGCCCATTCCCATTCCCATTGCTATTCCCACTCCCATTCGCATTCTCTTTCGCCGTGCTGACCTCGCTCACACTGTGTTTTAGTTGCGATTCGTTCTGGACAACAAAATATTTTGCTACAAAATTGAGTTG
Organism: Drosophila navojoa; assembly: GCF_001654015.2. Next base: position 53,847 of record NW_022046133.1, on the reverse strand, counting down.
TTCTGTGCGGTCCCCGGATCCGCTGTCATGCTGTAATTTTTTTTACCGGCCGTATCAAATCGAAAGGATACGCTTAAATTGCCGCAGACAACGCCAAAGGCGGCCGAACACCTTCGCCGACCTCGCACACACACAAACACACAAACACATTGAATGGCCGGCCGAGCAGTCAATTGAACTCAAGTGATTGACTTGCAGATACCCCGTAAATGTGAATTAGCTCAGCGTTTGCTTATGAAGTGTGGGCTACGTAGCTATATATGAGATATATAAATATGCATAATAGTGATCTATTTTTATATACCCTACAAGTGTGTAAATCTATTTTATGTATTCTTAAAGTATTTAAATTTATTATTATTTTTCAATTTATTAATTATATTTGTTTATTTTTTGTATATTTATTTTTAATATACTTATTTATTATTGTTTATTATAAAAAATATTTCATTGCACAAAATAATAATAAATATATTTGATTATTTTATATAAAATATTTTTTTCTACATGTAAATATATTAATTATTATTCAAAATAATTAACATGTCTTTGTAATACATATTCATTATATTTAAATACATACATATTTATTATATGTTTAGCCTAGTTAATTATTTTTGTATTCTACATATTTTTTATATTTTTAGCCAAGTAAAATATTTTTACATAATTAAAATAATATTATATGAGAAGTATTTATGGCAAATTTTTAAATTTATATTTATTATATATAATTAATTAGGAAATTATACATATTACATATGCATTTATTTTTGAACAATTTATTATACTGATTTTATCCTTATTCATTTATATAAAGCATTATATAAAGGCTTTATCAGCTATAACTGTAAATGTGCTCAACATTTTGTTAACTTACCTGTTGCTGGTGTCACGCATATATACCCATCTGCCTGCTTGCGGCTAGGGTATAATCATTACACGCCGCTTAGCTCCTGTCCCACACAGAGACCTGGCCAAATCGGCAACCGTAACCAAAACCGAACCCGAACGCAACCCCTGAGCCCGTGTCTTTTCTCTCTCTCTCTCTCTATCTGTCTATCCCTCACTCGCTCTCACTCGAACTCGTTGTTGTTTTGTGGGTGTGCAACTTGTGTGCCGAGGTGTGAGTTTTTAGAGGCTAGTGCTGTTTTGATTATGCGTAAAATCGCTTCACTTTATCATGATTTTTACTGCCAATTCTCACATTGAGGCCATGTCTCAGGTGTCCTACTGTACAGGCGGCAATGGATTGCAACGGTTGGTTAGCTAATTCGTTTGTTTGCTTACTTGGCCCGTTTGTTTGGCCAAATTAGCGTTGCAATTGGCATTGGCTTTGCCCGCATTACAAATAATTACAAATACTTGAATGGGCCTCGAATTGCAGCATCATTCAAGAGCTGATCAATCGGTCTGCAAAATTTCGAATTGTTTTCGATTTGCCACGCCCTCCCTCCCAAATCAGGTGGTACTGCTGAGCAAATCAATATAGGCTGTCAACAGCAGTTAAGGCGTTAAATTGCGAGTTTCATGCTCTAATCTGTAGTGGATAAAGTTTTATCCGATTTGTCACGCCCCCACATCGAAATGGTATGCATTCACACAAAAAAAAACCAATATACTCACTTCATTTTCCTGAATAGTTATAATAAATCACTTAAATAATTTCTTATACAAAAATACAATGCTTAGTTCATATATAATTTATATTAATTTAAATACATATATTTTGTAAAATATTTAAATTAATAAAAATGATAAGAATAAATAAAAAAACATTTATTTTTTCTCTTTATGGTTTCACAACTGTGAATAATATATCAATAATATTTATATATATAAATATTTCTCCAAAATTTCCATGCACATTAATCGAATCAGGTAATTAACACAAATTAAACGTTGATATTACTACATCACTATACATACATACATACAATATATACATATATATACATATGTATTTGCAGCTATTTGGGTGATTCCAATAAATTTTAAAAATCTGACTGGGAATTTTAGTGCTAGAGCGCAGAAGTTGGCTGCGGAGCGGTGCGGACAACAGTACAAAAAAAAACTGGAAAATCCATTACACCCGGATAAGCGATAAATATATATCAGCTAATGGTAAAATTGGCCCCAGTGAAATTCCCAGATTAATTGTAATTATTAAACTTGACTCAGATCCCACGCGAACTGAGATTGCATTTGGGGCTACGTGTCTTTCTGTGTGTGTGAGGAAGGCAGAGAGAACGCCAACGAGAGAGAGCGAGAGCGAAAGGGCATTGCGCGCGTGTGTGTGCGTGTGTGTGTGAGCATGCACAGCTGTATTAGTGGCAGTCGCAGCGCTGATTGGTGCGCATGTTGCGCTCAATTGCGATGCGAACGGCAGACAACGGACCAATCGCAGAGCAGACAACGCGCTCAGACAGCCGCTCTCCGTGAGCGCAGAGAGAGAGGGAGAGCGAGAGAGCCAACGTGATTAGTGGTGTGAGTGAGTGGAAGAGCGCAAAGAACCTGCTTGCGTTTCGCTCACGCTCTGCGCTCGCTCACCTGTTGCGTCGTCACTGTCGTTGCTGTCGCTTCTGCTGCGGCAGCGGCTAGCGTCGCTGTCGCTGTCGCTGGCGCTGCTAATGCGGGTGTCGCGACTCGTCGAATTCATTCATAAAACGCTGCTCTGCCAGCAGGAGCGTCGCTGCCGCCGTTGCTGACTCAATGGGCACGCGCTTGGGTAAACAGTTAGCTCTAATTAGCTTTGCGACTCACCGTGCGCGAGGGGGTTGGGCAATGGTGACGTCGATGCTGACGCTGTCGCTAGCTCTGCCGCTCTGGCGTGCTGGTAATGCCACGCGCAGCGTCCAACCGCACATCGATCCGATTACCGATTAACGCGATACAGGATGCCCACAGACCAGGCTCAGGCTCAGGCTCAGCCAGTGCGAAGCCAGCGAAGTGTGACCAGCACACAACGGTAAATCAATGACAGTCGGCGCCAATGGCGCCGGCGCTAACACAACTCAATATATGTACATATGTATGCATCTGTGTATGTATGTGTGTGTGTGTGTGTGTGTGTGTGTGTGTGTGTGTGTGTGTGTGTGTGTGTGTATGTGTGTGTGAGCACTTTTGGGGCGTTCGCACCTCTCTTTACACATTCGTGCCCAACTACGAGGCATTAGCTATTTAATGGATCACTGACTCACCTGCCAGCACAATTTTGGGGTTTCCACGCGGAGTACGCAAACGCACATAAATAACTGTTGCTCTATAAATAAACATATATATAAGATATATACTTGTTATTGTGTATGTGTGTGTGTGTGGCTGTATCTAACAGTGGAACGTGTCTGGGATCTCTGGGTGGGTCAAGGCAACTATTGTTGGATTGTCGCAAAAATCGAAATGCTGGCAGGCAAATGATAAAGCCGGCATGATCGACTAGCAGACGCCCTGTAAACTGCATAGAGTCACATATGTTCATATATGTGCATATATGTATGTATATATGTACATATGTATACAGCACTTACATATGGGACACATCACATACATAATGGAAAATTCGATTTTATTTTTGTCTATTTTATTCACATACGCCTATTTCCTATTTCAAATAGTAAATTCTTACTGAATGGAATTGGATATATTTACAATATGAAAGAAAAAACCAGAAAACCAGAAACTAACAAATGTTAATCGATACTAAGCAATTAGAACGAGTAATCGAATAAAAAAAAATGAAACAATAAAATGATTGCCACGCCCATACTGGGCGCCACGCCCTACTACCTAATTTTTAACCTAACTGCAAAATTTGATTGCTTACGCTCACAAAATGTGAAAATTACAGGGTATTTTTCGATAAGAGACATAACAATTATTTTTAGGTCATCAATAGGGGCGGTTACTGGTAACTGAACTATTCAAATTTGCAGGAGATATTAACCCTTACGGTTTGTCACGCCCCCTATGGGCGCACATACATATATCTTTTTGGTCTAGGATGCTCAGCCCGAGTATATATACCAAATTTGAGGTCCCTAGCATCAATAGTGTACAAAATATAGAAGAATTCAAAAAATCAATGTACACACATATGTATATCTTCAGGTCCGATTTGCCACGCCCCTAGTGGGCATAGACATATAAGCTTTTCATTAAACTTTATAGAATCACAGCATTAGATCACGTGCTTCAGCGTTCTAGTCTTAAAACTCGCGTAGATACAGGCTTATTCGATCTGCCACGCCCCCAATGGGCGTAGATATATTCACCATATCTCTTTGGACTTGGGTGATCGACGCGGATCTAAATTCCAAATTTCAGCTTTCTGGCTAATCAACGAATATGATCTCTGGCATATCGGAAAATGCATTTACCGATTTGCCACGCCCCCAGTTGGCGAATTCGGAATATATTCACACATTTTAAATCGGATATACGCGAGTATGTGTATGCTTCAATAGCGCGTTCATACGGACAGACGGAGGGACAGGACGGACATTGCAGAAAACCAATATACTCATTGCACTTTCGAGAATGAGTATAAATAGAAACGCAGTAACGTCGGCCAAACTAAGAATTTATATGTATATAAGTATATATATATATATATATCATTATATTATTGTTATATAGGTTCGTCGTCCAAAGTATATATATATTGTATATATATATATATATATATATATATACCTTATGGGCATTGTCAGGTTTGTAAAAAAAAAAAAAACATAAACAAGAAACAAAACTTGCGCACTCCGCACACCCGTTGCTCTGGTTCCTTCGTAAGTAGTCGCACATTAAACCAACAACAAGTACAAAAATTGAGCTACGGCCAAATACCACAAACGGAAATGCCAGCGAATTTCGTGCGATGAGGGAAAGTCTGCGACTTTTGAGCTGCTGTTAAAAAAATGCAATTATGTATTTGTATCCATATAAATCTATATAAAGTATACAATACAAAAATATTATCATATAATAGAAATATATATTGTATGATTTTCTTCATGTTTCATTAATAGAACTGGGGAAATCTAGAAATATAATTATATGTATTTTTATCAATTGCACATTGAGAGATTAATTTAACATATATTATATTATTGCATATATTATTTTTGGCTATATCTAATATTTCCCTCAATGTGCAATTGATTTGCTTTTTGCCCGTATTCAACTTTTCTTAAAACTTATGATGTATCCATAAATTGTGTATAATATATAGCTATAACATATATTATGTTACAAGGTATATGATATACATATGTATATTTATGTTCTTTGTGGTATGTGTTTTCATTCATCGAAAGCTCTTCTCCCATTTTCACCCAGGAATTTCTTCAGAGTTTTCTGTTCTGTTCATTTAAATTGCAAATAGTATTTATTGGTTCATAATACTTTTGGGGCTCACAACTCATAAGGGGGAATAGGTATAATAAATGAAAGATATGAATATATGTAAAAATAAATATAAATAATATGAATAGTAATAAAAAAAAAAAAGACGAATTTTTGATTTGCAAACTATATAAAATAATAATAAATAGGGGTATGTTAAATATATTATACTATATACTACACGCTATTAGTAAACATAGATGGCATTCAAGATCAAAAAGCTCAGTTATCGTACAATATATAACATATAACATATAATATATATATATATATGTATATGTGTATATATATGTGCTGCTTATACGCCTGATTTCTGGCTTATAGCAATTGCATTATAGATCGCTGATTCGATGTTTAGTTTAAGTTAGTTTTCATTTCTTTTCCTTCCTTCTTCTTCCTTTTTTTTGGCATTATCTTGTACAGTTCCTTTTGGACACAGTGAGGGACACTTGTTGACAGGTGGCATGTGGCATGCTAAGCACGTGGCACGTAGCTGTGCTCACTCCACCGCCTCCACTGCCTCCGCCGCCTCCACCGCCTCCTGCTGGCTCAGCATATAGCTATACTTCACCTCCAGCACATGGAGCAGCTTGACAAACTCATTGACAATGCCATACTCGGGATGTGGATGTTTCTGAAAGGGATCGAATCGAATGTGGCCAACGCCTTCGCCCGTGCAGTTGAGTAGGGCCTCGACGTTTTCAATATTGTGCTCGGCCTTCTCCACAATGTATTGAAAGTAATTGTTGCGGTCTTTGGTATCGAGACTATTGGTCACATTGACCAGGACCCAGCGTATTCTGTCTAGCGAGTGGTATATGGCCAGCACATCCTCCTCCAATGACCTGTTGCTCCGGCCGTCGTACTGGCTGTTATTCACCTCATCCTTGAGCGGATATTCCAGGGTCAAGTGGTGTAAGTGATAGCAACGCGCCAGCTCCTCCTCGGTCGCATTGAACTAAAATCGACAGCAGAGCAAACGAATTGATTGGCGATTAGCTACTGGCAACGTAATCCCTGATGGAATACATCAAATGCAACGGCTACTCACATAGGCGGTCAAGAGATCAATGGTAGAGGCCCGCGTGCCAATGACCACATCGAGCGCATGCTTCAAATTGCTCGCACTGTAGTTGGCCCTGTTCAGTGTGCAGTTGAGCTTCTTCTTATACTCCAGAAAGTTATCCATGCTCTTGTGCTCCTGCCCCGCTGATCGCAGGTGCACGTGATGGCGGTGTGGTAGTATCAGGTGGCGGCCAAGCGCGCGACGCGGCAGTGCACTGCTATAGCTGGCACACAGTATCAGTAGCAAGAGGACTCCGAAATAGCTGCCACAAGCTGCAAAGAAATAAAAATACAAAGAAAACGCTTTAGATGTGGCTTCAAATAGAACTCAAATATCCGGTTATCATATCATAAAAAATACAAAACTTTTAAAATCTTAAGCTTAAGGTCTCAAGTCATAGGAAATACTTTTCGCATACAAGAATATATTTAAAATATTTGTATAATTTATTTTCTCAATAAAAAGTTTGAAAATAGATTTTGTAATACATATTTCAATGTATATAGTTTGTAATATAAATTTAGTATTTAGATTCTTTTCTTATAAGATCGTTGTTATTTTATTTTTTAGCAGCTCAAAAATGATTAATTTTTTTTATATTTTATTTTCTATATATTTTACTTTAAAAAGTGAATATATTAAATAATATATATTAATACATGTATGTATGTTTAAAAATTGGTGTATATGAAATAGAATTTTTATTTTCTATATGTTTATAAAATGTTTTTATATTTTGCAATTTTCTCATAATTTTATATATTTAATATATCAAATATATATTTTGTATTTATGGCTGTGCTCAATGAACCGCCGTAAGATAAAAAAAAGGACTAAGAGGGGGACTTGCATATTGTATAGACAATATTGAAATAGGTATGCCCAGATATACATATGTATATATTGCACTAATTATATAATATACATATATATATATATATATATATATTTATAAATAGTATTAGCCCGTATTTACGGCGAATGTGACGTATGCACAGTACGCACATTATGCACTCACTGTCATATCAGAGGCAAGCACACAGCACGCGCACGGTCGCACAAACACACAGACACACACACTCACACACACACACACACATAGAGCGAGCTAAGTATCCGTCAGATTAGACGTTGACGGTGAATCATTGAATCATTGAGATGTGGCCACAGCAATTGGTGCAACAATTTCGCGGTGTCGCGGTACACGAACTTACAGAGGAGACTGCAGGACTGTTGGGCGCAAAGTCGTGGGCAGACAAATGCAGTTGCTGTTGCTGTTGCTGTATCTGTTGTTGTTGATGTTGCTTGTTCGATTGGCTCCTGTAGGCGTTCGCTCAAGGACTCTGGGCGAGAGGGCTGCTGTGAGCTCTGCTCAGTTTTGGCCAACATTTGATTATTGCGGCGCGTTACAAAGCCGCCACACTTGCTCAACATTGTTGTAGGCATTTGCATAGTTGTTGTTGCTTTGGGCACGAGCACTGAAATCCGCGTATGTCTTGGACAAAAAACAAAAAGAAGAAACAATCTGCAGCTGCGGCACTGTGTGACGATTGGCGAGGCGTTAGAGCGTTTACTGTTACAATTGCCGTTGAATTGAGCGATCCCAGCACAAGTTAACGCTTCAAGATCTGTTACTTATTTAATTTTTCCTACGGCTCGCAGCATATAAATAACGTGCGAACGCGCGTCGCAACGCAAAGCTCAGCAACACGAACAAGCATCTTGGGCAACAACAACAACAACAGCAGGGACCCCTCGGATGGAGCGGCGCCGGCTGCGACAAGTGATGACGACAATTTTTCGAACTTTAATTATTAGCCAATCATATGTAAGCAAAGCGACCACACACGCACACACACACACACACACCGATGCATACTAACGAGCGCAGACATGCGAAGAGCTTAAATCACGACGACGAAGTTTGCCGAGAGGCCGTTGCTCGTGTGCTCGCACACACACACACACACACAGTCACCCACATCGTGGCACAGGCGCAGTGCGCCAGAGCGAGAAGGCGCGGGTATATCTGTATGTGAAAGCTGTGCAGCTGTGTGTGTGTGCGAAAGCGAATGCGAATGTAAATGTGAGTAAGAAAGCGCGGCGCGTCGGTGCAGACTAAACGGCTAGTCAGTCGGCCACGCGCGCAACGAGTACGACACACACACACACACACACACACATGTGAGAGAGAATGCCTGGGCTGCCTGCTTAGCTTTAGCTTTGTTGACCAACTCCAAGCGACCCGCTGCTCCCCGCTCAGCCCTACGAGCTCCACCCACCACCCTCGCTCTCAGCTCTGCTAGATCTATTTATGGCACGCGACAGCTAAAGCTTGAGCGTGTAAAGTTCAATCAGAGGCAAGCCGCTGTCGACGTAGTCGCTAACAGCGTGAGTCAACAGCAAGAGAGCCGCAATATTGTTGTTGTTAATGTTGTTGTTGGCGTTCTTCTTCTGCTGCTAGCGCTTCTTCTCCTTCGTCTTCTTGTTGTTTAGTTTATTCCTTTTGCTTTGAGAGCGCTTTAATTTATGCACACAATGCATGCCCAAAAACGGAAGTAACAATACTTTTGCTGTCTCCTTCTGCTAAATGTTGTGCTGTTGTTGTTGCTTGTTGTTGTTTACTGTTGTTGTTGTTGTTGTTGTTGTTACTTGTTGCTTTGTGGCATGGCACTTAGGCCAATTCGCTGCACTTCCGCACTTCCGTTTAATACTTTATCTAACTTTTGTTGCCATGTCTCAGTGTTGTCTCTGCCAGCACACACACACACACACACACTCCCCCTCTACTCACAATTCCTTACTACAAACTGATCTGTACATTGCAGTATTTATATATAGTACTTGGTATATAGATTCATATTGAACAGTTACAAAGATTGAGACAGTTATTTAGCTGCCATAATATGAGCAATAAGTCTTTCACACACACACACAAGCATATACATACGTACATATGGATATATACACTAATCGAATTGCACAGATTTTCATTTTGGATTCAAGCACTTAATGAATGTTTGGCTGTTTTCGATTGTGAATACACTCGTTGTTAGCATTGCACATTTTGCAATTGGCTGCAAGCCGCTGCTGCCACTGCCACTGCCGCTGCCGCTGCCACTGCCGCTGCTGCTGCTGCTGCTGCTGCTGCTGCTATGGCATTTCCGATCCGCGTGGCCATACGGTGCGTGCGAACTGAACACCAAACAAGAATTGGCAAATTGGCAAACGTAAATAATGAGGCATGCACAGTGGGCATAATAAACAATGTGAGAAGGCGAAGAGCCAGTTGAAGAAGAACACAATAAATTAATGAAAACAAAAAAGGCAGAGAGCGCGAATTAGAGTCTCAGAGAGTGAGTGAGTGGGTGAGCGAGCGAGAGAGAGAGAGAGAGAGAGAGAGAGGGAGTAAGAGAGTGAGGAGCATGCAGCCATAGACTAGCATTAGAGTTCGCTGACGACCTGACTCAAGTCAATTTCACTAAAATCGACTCTTCTATGAAATGCAACTTCATATTACTCATACGCACCGCCGGAGTATCAACTACTGCTCTAGCGACAGCATCAGCGAGATATGTGTACGCATGCACATGCATACATGCATGCGTTTGCATGCGAATACGTGCGCACAAAGATGTAGACAGACAGGCCTCACGATGATTATACATATACGAACTGATTATACATATACTGAACCCAACTTGCAAAACTTTATTTTATTTCTTATCTGATATACCTATACATCTATACAAATATATAGCTATATATGAAATAATCTATTCACTTGCAGCGGTGTTGCTCAGATAAGTTATATATAGATGTTATTCAACGAAAATATTAATATTATTTATACCCTGAGCCCATTGAAAATGGGAAATCAGGTTTTGTTGAAATGTATGTAACAGGCAGAAGGAGGCGTGGCAGACCCCACAAAGTATATAT
>NW_022046133.1:12883-43429 GCF_001654015.2 Drosophila navojoa | reverse complement strand
GAGGGTTCAGAGGATCTCGTAGTCGAGCAGTCTCGACTAGAGCTTTCTTACTTGTCTTATTTATGATTTCCCTATATAAAGGTGTAAATGCTATGACAAACTAGTTATTGCCCAAATCAATGTTTAGTGCGTCAATCTGTAATAATGGATGAGGTTTTCCAAATCGAAAATATTCACAATTGGGGTATTTTGTAGGGGCAGCTTTGTCTTTAGATCTTACGCAATATTCCATTATCGAAATCAAAGCAAGGATATTTATCGATAATAGGCTAATCTGAAGCAGTCCACAGATTGTCTTATTTATTACAATTGACTGTTATATTATAAATAAAATAATTTATGTAAAAATAAGTATTTATGCATTATAAACTTGTAGTATATAAGTAATATCTGATTAATATTTTTGAACATGGTCAACAATAATCGGCCCTCATTATAAAGCATTATCTCGCATAAATAGGTTATATTAGCTATATAACATATATAAAATATAGCTTAATTGATATATGTATATAATATATGTATATATATATCATATATGATAAATAGCATAAATAGCACACATGGTATATACATATAGCTAATATAGCTTATATAGGCAGAGTTGAAATTGAAAACGATCCTAGGCTTAACATTTTTATTGCAGAAGATATAGTCAGAGTTCGATTTGATCCAAGTTCAGGGACACTTTATGATATGCATAAATCTACAGCAAGTCTCGTATGTCCCTTCCTCCAGTAAGTGAATTAGACTATAGAAAGGGGATACTCGATAAAAATGCTACTCAAATTCCTGAATGCATTTAGCGAGCTCTGTCATTGAACCAAGAACTATTTAAGCATCAATTGACTGCTTCTGGTTCTGAACCCATTTACTCGATTGTCGTGCCAACTAGTTCTAGTCTTTTGTCAGACTGACACAACATATTCTTCCATAATCCAGTTGAAATTATGGACTCATTGACTCGTTTAGTTCGGTTGACTCAAAATGTGAATGGAAAATACAAAATTTCGGGTGTTTTCAGAACTTTCCTCTTTTTATTTTGCGGATATGACGTGCTCGTCTATTATGCCATTTAACTGTATTTGCCGATACCTGTACACCTGCGACCGTGCTCCACCTGTCCCGCTCGCCTAGCCAATGGCATCCATGAGAGTGCAGAAAATGTGGATGCTAATTTTCGCACTTTTGTAGTGAATACGCGGCATCTTTTTCAGTCTGTCTCGCTCTATAGTTGTATCCCATGTACATAATTTATTTAGAAGTACTATGAATCAAGAGATCGCCAGATGACGCCCCAAGATTATTAGGATTGTTGATTTTCTATGCAAACAATATTTACATCCACATCCGCATCCGCATCCGCAACCGCATCCGCAACCGCATCCGTATCCGTAGAGAGAATCGAATGGAATGAATAGTAAGGGCAGTGCACACTCATTACTGAATTGAACTGCAGTGGTGATATCTATTGACGTTCTCATAAATCTGAATGAATTGTGAGTTGTATGAATCATCTCGATTGCTCATAATTATCGCGATTATGTCTCGAAACCGATTGGAAACGCATTTTATGAACTTATTTATTGAGCACTTGCACTTGCGCCTGCAATAGATGATCCCGATGATGCAATTTTCGATTCCATCTGGTTCGAGTTCAAGTGCAACATTTGCACAGTGACTGATGCTCGATCGCATATATACATCGATATACATACGTGTACACATGTACATATATCGATATCTTCCCTATCAGTTATTCTGTTTGTTTATCAAGTCATTATTGGTAGAGCGCACTTCAGGCTGATGTTTAAGGAGATTATGCCAAGTCGACAAGAGTGGAAATCGATTGGCTTCCTGCTTGGCTAGCTCTCTATGTGCAACACAGTTGTCGCAATCAGACAGATTCCATTCATACATATATGTATATATCTTCCGCTTTGGCATATTGGCTTTACCTTATAGCACCTGTACCTAGTCAATGGGTAGCCTTGGCCTTGAGCAGATGTTGATTAAAGCACAAGCAAGCTTCTAAAACTCTAAAATGCTTTGTCGATTTTCACTCTCAAATTTAAAGCCACAGACAGAAGAGCTTCAACATTATCTAAGTGGACTTCAAGAAACGATAACAATCCATAGTTATGAAAAGCCAACTCTATATTTTGTATAGTCTAATATATATTTGGTATAGTCTAATATATAGTAAATGTATTTTATGTTTTTATTATTTTCTATTATTATTATTTTATTTATATATCCTAAGTAGTTATTTGATAAACTATTTTATTTAAGTGTGGGACATAATGTTTTTATTATTAATATTATTATTATTATTTAAATTTAAATGTGCTTAAATTAAAAATTTTTACATATATTTTTTACATTAGTTTTATTTATTTTAATTGAATCCAACTATTTTTTTTTTTTAAGTTATTTTAAAATTTTCTTTAATATATTCTTTTTTTTTTAGATTTCGTTAATGTTTTTATTATAATAATTATTATTATTATTTAAATTTAAATGTGCTTAAATTAAAAGTTTTTACATATATTTTTTACATTAGTTTTATTTATTTTAATTGAATCCAACTACTTTTTTTTTTTTAAGTTATTTTAAAATTTTCTTTAATATATTCTTTTTTTTAGATATCATTAATTGTTGTTCTTCCTTTTTCTTACTGTGAAAATGTTTTTGTTTCATAAAGCCAGTTTTAATTAGTAATTACTTTAGTTTTAATTAATTCATTTATATTAATTATTAAAATTATTATTTGGTATTTTAAAGAATAATTGGTTTGTTTCTTTCAATGTTTCCTTTATATGCATTCTATTCTATTCAAACTATTGATAATTACCGCTAGTAAAGCAACAAAATTTCAAATGAAGCGCCGGCGATTGCTGTAAAAGTCAATCTCGTCTGAATTATAGATTATACTGAGCGTGAGCCGCCTATATAACAAGTAAATCATAGTTTTGAAGAGTATGCACGACTTGAGAATACCCAGAATCTTTATAATATCCCAACTGCAAAGCCTTGAAGAATATGCTCTGAATCCTTAGAGTAAGCCTGTAATGCAAAGTCTTGAAGAGTGTGCACGACTGGAGAATACCCTATTTGGATACCCAGATCAAATCAGTTGCTTCACTTGGATTTCTAGTAGCTTGAAAACTGATGAATAAATATTGAAGTTTTTCTCGCTAGTCATGGCCCACCCGCATCATATAAATTCCTGCTCAAATACATTTACGTCATACGTACGGCTCGCTATGCAAACTTTACGCGATGAACCGATTGTGTGTTTCTTATTTGTCGACCCCGAGGGTAACTGAACGATGATGTTCCATTGGCGATTCTTGAGAGGGAGGGGAGGAGGGGGTGCTCAGCTGAGGAGCGACGTGTCGCTGGGCCGGAGATAAGGAAAGCGTTTACTAAACGCTTCGTTGGCTCTTAGCACGGCTCGAAAACTAAACAGCTGACGGATGCTCACACAGTTGCCCAAATCATACCACGAAAATAAATATAAGAAAATAACGCCAACTGAATTCGCCGGCAGATGGAAATACCCCAAAGCGTTTCAAGCTCGTCCAACGCGACGAACTGACCACAGACAACCCCAGCGCGGCAAACGCTGCTGACGGGCAGCTGACAGCTGTCGGTCGACAGGTGAGCAGCAGGTGACTTACCGACCGAGCGCAAAGCTCAATATTTGCTTAGGTATTTAGTTGTTATACTCTCGACTTGTTGTACAATGACAAGCAATACGGATAGATGCTAGATGATGGCATTAGCCGGAATCAGAAAAGTTGCTCAGCTATTAAACTTAAGCTTGAGCTCAAACTTCGATGTAAACGTAACCTCAAACGCAAAACTTAACGTGAGCTTCAACTTAAACTTAGGATTAAGCATAAATTCAAATTTGAACTGAAACTGAAACTTAATCTTCAGATTTCAGCTTGAGCTCAAACTCAAACTTGAATGAAAAGCATAAACTTCAACTTAAGCTTACATTTAAGTTAAATATCTAGATCTCAAGCTTCAATCTTTTCCAGTTTCTTTCAGTCTTCCCACTCAGCTCACCCTTCTCTCCCTTTCCGCATTTCTGCTAGTTCGATTTTCTCTCTGAGTTTAGCGTGACAAATCGGAGCCGAAGATAAGGCAATTATATAATGATGTGATCTACATCTACTAATATGTATATATATATATTAATATATATATATTTATATCGGCTCTATGAAAGCGCACTTGCTAAAGCCAACAACTAGTGAATCAGACATCATGAATCATAGTGCAGCGGCGGCATTTAGATCAAGGCAAGTTCCAATTCAATGGGTATATCACGGCTGTGCCTATCCTTGATATGAGCCAAGCCGAGGAAGTTATTTGATTTTATGAACAACATGCTAATGGCGCACATAATGGGCATTACGAGGGCTATTCTATAGCGTAGGCAGTGCTCCGGACTGAATCGGCCGACAGACTCATCATATATATGTATATACATATTTGATGTATATATGTATATATATATACTTTCATCCACACAACCAACTGACACACTCAACTGTTTGCCAATGGCATTAGGAACGGGATCTTGGGAAGTACATGCTCTGCCGTCTATGACGTTGCCAAAATCCGCCCGCGTCGAGCATAGTCGAGCCCATCTTTGGCTGTATGAAGACAGCTTTTATTTTTGGAACTATACCGAGATCTGTCGGCCAGCCATGGGGAATCCGAGCTGTTTACATATAAAGCTGAAAACGAGTCAGACAGAGACAGAGCGGCAGATACAGCGAGAGAGAGAGCGAGAGAGAGAGGGAGAGCAAAAGAGAGAGGAAAGAGTATTTAACGCCAATTGTTTGTAGTTTTTGAATTTGACTTTTTTCCATTTCATATTTGAATTTTGTTCGATTTTTCTTTTTTTTGTGTTTAGTCATGACGCATTATTATTATTCACGTATGTAATACAAACTTATTATGGCATATTACGTATACGCCATGTTGTACAGGAAAACAAATGCAAGTCAACTTACCCTCAGAGCAGACAGTCTAAATATTTTAGTCGTCGTTCAATTCTGAAAATGAGAAGCAAACAGTTAAATATTGAATTAGTCAATTAGCCAAAGACATTAGCATTTAATACAACTGTTAACTCAGTTAGTTCAGCTATAATTGTGACGTCAGATTCATTCATAGTTTGCCACACGGCAAATATTCCGCTTGCTGTTGGGCTGTTTACAAAATTTGTAATAATCAATAGAAATCCCAGCTAAATACCTTGTCGCACATCAGATACCCTAGAAATACTCGTGATTTGTGAAATGCTTAATGACAGCGAGTGACTAGGAATTACCCCAAATGGGCTGGTATCTGGAAGCACTTTACTGTAAATTGAGTTCGATTTAATGGAAAAATATTTTTTATAGACTCTAGTACTTCAGACTTTCCATTTGTGTTTTACCTCAGCGCAATCCGGGTGACATAGTCGACGTCGATAGTTCGTAAAACGGGCAAATGGATTATTTATAAGTAGCTCCCATAAACTGTCTTACAAAGTGTATTTTATTGATTTTAATGTAGAATGCAATTCTAGAGTGCGAACAAAATTTACATATTTGATATACTAAACATTATTATGAAAACTAAATGTTATTGATAGCTTCCAATAGGGTTATGGCTTCTGTAAAATATACACTTAGAGATCCACAGGCTCGATCCTATCTTTACTTCCTCTTGATAGCGGAATACGCATATCAAAATTGATTACTATCATTCACAAAAACAAAAAAAAAAGAATATCAAATATGAATATATAAGTGTAATTAAAACACTACAAATTTATGTATAGATTATATATACATCATATATACCTATACATTCATATAATTATAAACATAATCACTTAACTGCAGATCATAAAGCAGGCTAAATATGTTTATCAAAAGATGCACAGCTTTTATTTGCTCTGCATCATGTGTCATACGTCTTTCGGTGCATGCATTTCAGTTACCTTGAAATAGGTACTCAAAGCAGCTGAACTTGCACTGATTCAATATATACATGTATTAAAATACATACAGTAAACTGTACTATATACTAACAGCAAAGCCACTGTCTAATGATAAGCGTATTTTAAATATATTAAAGGGAAAGTTTACTATTTTGTAAAATTCCCTACATAATTTATCTCATACTCAATATATACGAGTTTTGTTTATAATTAACTCATTCATTGATTTATCTCATTTATATTTCCCAGTTAATGCTGTTTGTAGCCGTACAAAATTTATTGCATGCTTTTAGGCAGCGGCAAATGTCATTCGAAGAGCTTTTGGTGCGTGTCTTGGCTAAAGTTGTATATTCATTTTTCTTTCGCTTGAACTAACTAATGGCTCTGGCCTCATATGCATACAAACTATTCAAAATAAAGGTAAACTAAATTTAATTATTAGATTAAGTGTATTTCAGCTTATTAATTAAATCCAATCGACTTAATAGTTGGTCAACTTATTCAAAGTGAAACCCTTGTGACATCATTTTAGATTTACTTAAATTGTTTAAGCTTTATATAATAAATTATTATCTCTCCCTAGACGATGTTCGTAAAGATACTGAACAGAAAACAGAAACAAAAAGAAATCTAGAGCTTTTATGTAAATGTCATTTGTGAGTTTTGATAAGAGCTCACACACAGTCAGTATAATTTGAGAAAGCTCAACAACAACAAAATATGATAACTTACTGTAAAATTAAAACTAGAATCTGTTCTTAGTTTTCCAATTTAGTTCGATTTGGTCGTAATTGCCCTACCTGCAGCAATATTATAGACGTGAAATAGAGAGCTCGGCTAAATCGCAAATAGGTTTGTGTCTTAGCTAAACGCTCCTCATTTTCTGGTTGTATCCTCTAATGCCCACTGTATGAGAGATCGAGAGCGAGAAACAGAGCGAGAAAGAGAGAGAGAGAGAGAGAGAGAGAGAGAGGAAGAGAGAGGCAAATATAACTATCATTGAGCGTAGCTTCAAATGCTGCTGAGTATGAGCTCACTTGGACAGAGTCGATATTCAGGAAGAGAACTTTGTGAAGCAAATGAATGTATTTAACACCCACATATATGTATGTATGTTATATATATATGATGAAACAATCCTGTTTGATTGATTCGTTCAGCATATTGAATGAAATGAATGAAATTCAATTCCCAAAACAATATTGAAATAACTATCAAGTGTATTTTTCGGAAGAAATCTATATAAATATTATTGTATTGTCACGTTCATCTTTCGATCACGCTAAGCTCATTGAGAAGGGAAATTTTTGTTGCTGGCATGTACAAATAAAAGTCGTGGCATAAAGTCAATATATAATATATGTATGTATATCTGTCCTAAATTTAAAACGACATGCGAATACTACACATACATATGTATGTATGTATATTGCTTCTGCTTCTATAAATAGTTCACGCTCAAGTTGCTATGATTTGTACATCACGATTTTAAATAATTATTAAATTTAACTATAGACTTATCAAAGAGAATAATGGGGGAAATATCGATGCTACGCATGGTTCAGGCAATTTCAAGTCATTGATTTACGCTATGGGATGTGAATGAGTATTCCGCAGTCGGTAACGCCCGACTGCAACGTTGCTACTTGTTTTTTCTTATACCCTGAACCCCTTGAAAATGTGAAATCTGGGTGTTATGGTTTTGTTAAAAGTATGTAACAGGCAGAAGGAGGCGTGGCAGACCCCACAAAGTATATATATTCTTGATCAGGGCGACAAGCTGAGTCGATTTGGGCCGTCCATCTGTCCGTCCGTCCGTATGTATGAACGCGTCGATCTTAGAAGATATAAAACCTAGATAAATTGTTTTTAGAATATCAAATTGGAATATCAATCAATTGTATATTCACGGTAACTCCTAGTCGAGCAGTCTCGACTAGAGTCTTCTTACTTGTTTTGTAATAACTTTTATTTAATGGGACGCGGTTTTCAGCTGCTGGCGCTGATGAATTTATTGATGACTTTTAACAAATTGTGCGTAGATTATGAATAATTGTATGTATGTATGTACATATATGCAAATTATGTACATATATCTGCACATTCATTTATAAATACATACATACATATGTAGATACACATATCCATTCGTCTACTAATGCAAACACTTTGAATATTTGTTTATATTATTCATACAACTATTTCCACAATTCTGTTTATTTCACGATAATCGTCTACCTGTTACGTGGCCAATTCCATTAGAGCCATAATTGTTGCACTCTAGTCTACTCTAATGCCTGTTTCAAATAAGCTAGCACAGCAACGTCTCATTCAGAGACAGAGATACTAACGCGCTGCCATATACATAGATATTTCGATTCTGTTTGTGATAGTGCTTGATGTGTTTTTGTCACGCAGCTCATTTATTTAGGGTCTATCGCATTTGTTGTTTTTGTTTGTTCGTGTGTTTTATTTCGCAATGAGAGAAAATGCTCGAATGTCAAAAAAAAGCTTCTGTGAATCACAATGAATTCTCTTGTAGATTTTGAACAACGCACAGAGACTTTGGGATACGCTTTCTAAAGTTGAACAGGTTTGCAGGGGTGTGATGAGAGAGAGATATATATTAATGTTACATACATATATGCATATATCAGCAACAGTTGTCGATTTGTTCTGTGAACGTCGCATCTAATCTCTGAGTAGATAAAATTGCCCCTCAGCTATATTATATTTGCTTAAGATACATAAATCTGTTGCCAGGCAGAGCTTACTCTAGGTAAATGCGGCACACATAGAGTGCTCTTTATAAGACATTGTCCATTACAATAAGCGCGTCTCTAACTGCATTTACCAAGTCTTCCAGTGAGCCCAGAGCCCGCGTGAATGACAGTAGAGTAGATCACATAGAGTATTACCAACATTCATCAGTCATTCTTTTGACTGCTCTACTCAATCGACTTTGGGCCCAACATGTGCTTGTTCAGCTTTCGCTCAGAGAGAGAGAATGCTGGCGACGTGGGCCTGGGCAAAGGCGCGGGCGGAGCGGTTTTATATGCCGGCAAGAACTCACCTTATGCTGGCAGCTGTGTTAAATACAACAAAATAGATCAAGAGATCACATGCGCACAATACACCAGATAAGAAAATATGTATGTAGATAGAGCAAATTACGTCGGGTGTATTTAGGTGTATTTATATTTCTCTTTAGCTATGGCAAGTGCACTGCCTAAAATCGATTAGATTCTTTTTTGGAATGAAGAAACACTGCAAGGAATTCAACACCACAAAAAAATAAGCGCGAGTCTTGGATGCGAGCAACCGTCAGTGTGAAGCGATTGAACCGAACTGAAACGAACTGAAGGGTCAGACCGCGACCAAACACGAAACAACAACAATAACGACAACAACAACAACAACAACAGCAACAAGAGCCAATCAACTACAGGCGGAATGCAACGCATATCTCTACCGGGAATCAACAGTACAATTGAAGCAAACCATAAAATATAAAAAATATATATGTATGTATATATACATATATATTGAAAAAAAAAAAAAAAAAAACGAAATGCACATAGGCTCTTAAATTTCTTAGAATCGGGCAACGGTTCGATTCCGATTAACAATTATAAACAAACAAATAGTTGCCCATTAATAATATCAGCCGTATGCGTGTGCGTGTTTGTGTCCATGCTAAAAGCTTGCGGTCCGTGTCTCGACTAACCTAAGCTCTACTGACTGTAGAGCTTAACCCCAGCCAACCTTCTTATCGACTGCATTGATTTCATACAGATTCGTCTTTCCCTCGCTATACTCCTTAGTATTTTATGAATGCATCAATGTCATGTCTCGATTTGGTTGTGGATGACTTCACTCAGTATCGGTTTCATTCCAGCAATTCTATGTTAAAGCCCAACATCGAGCAAGTCTAGAGCATTGGAATTTATTTTGAAAATATCTATGGAATTGTTGCTCGCTCTGTTTTTCGGCCAGCGTCGAATTTGTTTCAAATTTCACGTTTCGTTTAGGGTAGCTTCTCGTAATGCATGATTCAATTTGTGTACTTTACAGATCTTGCACTTCTATCTAATACAGTGTTAGGTATCGATGAACTACAATCATATGTGTGTGTGTGTGTGTTGGAACTTGACGCAATTGCAAGCAACAGTTTGTAGCATCTGCCGCTGCTCATTGAACTAGCCGTTCGCCTTTCTGTTTTTGCCCGCTGGTGTATTGATGCAACATGCGCCCTGCGCCCACTGGAGCTACAAGCAACCGATTTGCATGCCGACATCGCATATCAAGGCAGCTGCAGTAAGCGCGCTTCGTATTGAATCAGCATAGATAATTCAATTTGTCTCTGTATCTCTCTCTCTCTCTCCCTCTCTTTCTCTCTCTCTCTGTCTTTGCCCTCCCAGCTATCAGCTGCTAAATGCTACCCGCAATCAAATCAAATCAAATCAAATGCCGCTGCTCCCTCTGCCCCTTTCCAGACTGTCGATTGCCGAATTTGCGTGCGCTTATGTCGAATCGAGTTTGATTTATGACCTTTTGTTGGCCGCTGCAACAGATGCTCGCCGTTTCATCCAGTTGATGGGACTTTCCGTTCGCTGCCTGAAAGCGCCTCGTTCAATTATTCATAAGTCAGGCTCGTCAATTCGGTTGGAGCAAGGACTTTGGCTTATTGGAATACCACAAGCTAGTAACTCATATGCAGCGCTTCGATAAGATACAACACATTTAGGTCTTGTGGGACTTAAAGCAGCTATTAATAAATATATGTAGAGAATTGGCAGAAGAAATCTTGGATATCCCTTGAAGAAGAATAAACGCATAAGTTCATAAATAATCAAATAGATTAATAAATAAATAAGTAAAGTAATATGAGATCCCTTGAGTTATTCGAAGAACTGATACTCCTATAGTTCTTAGTTAGTTCACTCGATCATATGCACATATATATCTGGATTCTCTAGCTCTAACAGAAATCGTATTATGTTTCAAAAAAAAAAGATCGATTATAATCTATGAATTATCGAAAATATAGTCAACTTGTACTACGTATGGTATACGCGTATAGCTATAAAAAATTTCTCTAGCATTTGTAGTTTATGAGATCGGAAGGACAGACGGATGAACAGATAAACGGACAGACGGCTGAATGAACGGACGAGCGGACGAACGGATGGATAGGGCTAAATCAACTCATCTCGTCATCCTCTTATATTACTGTATGCGGTCTGTCCCATTACAAACGTTTCACAAAGCCATTACATATACCCAGAATTACCCATTTACAATGGACTTAAAATATATACAAAAAATTAATCAAATAAAAATCAATAATCTGAAAAAGTTCTTTATGTCAGCTAATCAGATTACTTGGCATATAATCAAAAGTCCATAAATTTACATTAAAATTCAATTCGACCTTATTTAAGTTCCGGTAACATCCGCAGTGACTGTAGCTCGCTCAGCTTACGTATGTTCGCGTACAACAGCTGAGCTGGATTGAAGGTATTGTTAAATTGAAAGTCAATGCGGTCAGCTTTAGTCATTAGGGTCTGCTCGGAGGACGACAGCCGCAGGCTACAGTCCTCTCCAAGTCTGTAATACTCTTACTTGCCCTTAGCCAGGCCCACACCCACCATCTCCTGCCCTCTCACATTCCGAAATAAAACACATTGTTTACACATAACTATTTATTGGTATATAAGAGTAGATGTATATATGTATGTAAATATGCATTTGCATATGGGCATGTATGCATATGTATATGTGTAACAGCTCGGGCAGGAAGCCACAAGTGCACAAGCACACACGCACACACACACACACACACACATATTGCTCGATTTCCGGTACATAGTCGCCTATGTATGTCTGAATATATGTGAGCATTTGCATGCGTACATCATTAGTTGGGAAGCTGACATACACACATACATACATATGTATATGTGCATGTAGGTACATAGAAGGTATAAGTACGGTATACAATCTATTTAAAGGTATATATATATATATATAGATATATATACTTATATAATATAGATAGTTGTAGCATTATATATTGTTTAATTTTTTTTTTTTTATTGGTTTTATCCATTATGTGTCATCATATGATTGTTACATTCAGTTGCATTTTGGAATTGTTTTTTCTTTACATTTACATTTACATTTTTTTTTTTTTTTCGTTATCGAAATTTGTTTTCGATTATAATGTGTATACAAACATGTTGCATATCTTTCATATTTTTTCGCTACTTCTCTCTTTCTCCCCCTCTCTCTAATTACGCATCTTATGCGTAGTTTATGTAAGTTTGATATATAAACGCTCAATTCGCTCTCTCTCTATCTCGTCCACATCATCAACGTTATTTACATAGGTATATAAACACTTGATAGCAACTACATATATATTTATATGTATTTTTTATATGTATACATCTGCATGTATTTATACAAGTTTTCTTTTGTTTTTTATTTTTTTTTTTACCATGCGTAATTTTTATCTGTTTATATTTCCCCCGGCTGTTCAAAAAAATTCTGTTTTTAAAAATGTAAGCTTCACTATACTCGACTCGACTTCACACTATATACATACATATGTATATTGCATGGCTTTGTGCTGCTTCTTCTTAGTGTTTTGTCTCTCATTCCCATTGCCTTCACAGTGCGTCCAAAAGTATACTACACAAATTGAATTTGCAATCAATGCTTGCTAAAAAAAATACATATATATATATTTATCTCATTTGTATATATATTGTTCAACTCCGCCGAGAGAATATTATTTCTCATTTATTTTAGCTTTATATTTTAATGTTTGTGCTGTTAGTTATGTTTTTTTTTTTTTTTTGGGATTGGATTTTGGATTTGGTTGGGTTCTCAGTTAACACTACTAAAGTACATTTAGTCGGTGGTAACCGCTTGCTTGACGTAGTCTTAGGCTTAGTCTTAATCAATAATAATAACAACAATCAAACAACAACAATTAGATGCGAGTACAGCAAAAAGAGTTGAGAGTTAATCAATTGCAGCTCACACGGCGGGCCAAGAAAATTGAAAAGCAAGGAAATCATTTGCCCCGGGCGTTAGTCAACTGGCGATGGGCAACTGGCTTGCCAGATGTGTAGAGCTGTTTGCAAACAGTTCAGGGATACATTATGAATTCATGTCGGGTTATATATATATGAATTCGATAATTATCGATAGCCGCCCAAACAGTTAACAATTGCTGAATATATATTGTTGTAAAAGTTACTGATTATAGAGTATCTGTTTGTCGACCATTTCTATATATATTTGTTTTTGCTTCTCTTGATTCCTTTATTATTTGTATTTGCTGCTGGCCCTTATTCTATTGTGGCTTACTGGCACAACGTTTACTTATTGCCAAGCACAGTTGTACAATTAAATGAATAGAGTCGAATGTCTATACGCCATGTATGTATATATACATGCATATTTGTATTTGTCTACACACATATACATATACGTCTGTAAAATATGATGTGTATCAAAATAAATTAGAACAAGAGTTTCGTTTTATTTTTGGAAATGAGCGAACATCGATTTATATAAAAGTTTCTTATTATTTTTGCGCGCATTTTTTAACTCTTTTTATAAATATATATATATTTTTTTTTTGTTTTTAAATTTTATGTTATTTTACTTTTTATATTTTTATTTTTATTTTTTGTATATATAATTGTAGTTGGTTTTTCTATTATTATCTTTGGATAGTTTTGGGTGTTGCAAGCTTAGAGTCTTTGTCAAACAACTTTTGCGCACATTGATTGAGTTTCGTGGTGGGCAAAATGGAAAACACATTTCTTTGAGTATTTGTTGTTTTTGGTATTATTATTATTATATATATTTTTTTTTAATATTCATGTTTAAAATACAGTATACTACTATCAAAAATAGAACAAAGAGAACTTTACATTTAATTTTGTTGTTGTTGCTTAGAGATTTGTTTAACATATTTCGAGTGTGTGTGTATAGGGGATTGTAAATATGAGGTTGTTATACTTGTTTTTTTTTGGTTTTTTTTTTTCAAGATATCTTCAATTGATTTGCTGAATGACTTCTGTCAGCTGTTGCTGTTGCGAAAGTAGAAAGAGACAGCAACAACTGCAACAACGAGAACAATGACAACAACAGTTGCAACACGAGCAAAAAATGGACATGTAAAAACTAGAACAACATTTATTCGACTAGAATATATTACATATGTATATACATATATATATACTCACTTTCATATATATCTATATATTTATTTATTTATTTTTTTATTGAGACCAATAACGATCGCATTGACTTGTAAATAGTTGAAATACCATTGAAATGTATTCACATTCACATATACATAGATCTATATACATACATGTGTATATCTATATATATATATGAATTTATATATGTATATTCTACAGTCTAACCTTTATTTATATACATATATATAGTATATTTAGCATTGAAAGTGAAAGTTAACTTTGGGTTCACGCACAGATTTCAAGTATTTGTGAAACACACATTGGAAATCGATATACGTTAATTGGGCACATTGAGAGTTATGTATATATACATACATATATGTATATAGTATACATTTACATAGTATTTAGGTACATATGCCTTTAAATATGTATGTATTGTAAAAATATGTAGGTATATGTTTGTCTCTGTCTAGTGCTCAGCAGTGTTGAGCAGCGCATTCATAGTGTGTGTAGTGTGTTCAGTGTTCAGTGTTGTAGAATTGCCGTTTAGCAATTTAACTTTATTAATTGATACAGCCAGCACACATAACACACATGCATGTGTGCATGCATGTGGCATATGCACACATATTGTGAACTTAGAAGTATGATTGAAGCATACTTGATTGATTGCTGCCAATTTGGCAAATTGCCAATTTTCCCACCTCGTTACCTCTTAAAGCTCTCAAAAATTTACCAACATTCCAAACTTTTCGCACAATTCAATTAGCAAAGTTTTATTTGTATTTGTATTTTTATTTTTTTATTTATTTTTTATTTCAATTAAACTCAAATTGATTTGAGTCAACGCACAGAAAAGTTGAGGAGATTTGAACTTCATTTAGCATACAATCATATACATATATGTTGTATACATATATATATAATTTTAACATCAATATGTAACATTTTTTTTTGTTTCTTTAGTTTTATAATTGTATAATTGTTTTTTTTTTTTTTATTTAATTTTTTTTTTTTTTTTTGTTTTTTAATTTTTTAATTTTTTTTTTTTTTTTTTATTTAATTTTTTTTTTTTTTTTCTAAGCTCAAATTGCACGTATTTACATTGCAATCCACTCGCTGATTGCAATCCTTTGTCTGAGTGCTTTTTAAGCAGTCGTCTATTATTATTCATATTCAGGTATATGTATGTATATATTATGGAACCATTTGACCGTCTCCTAAGTGCCGCCTGCTATGAGCTATACGGGGCGTCAAAAAAAAAAAAAAATGTTTTTCGAAACTCCTTGGAAATTCTGCTGCACGATTAGAATATCTATAAACATTTATGGAATATTTGTATTTAATTAAACATTTTAAGTTCGCTCTGCTCTTTTATATTATCAATTATTATTGTTTTTAGCTTTGTGTTTTTCATATGTATTCGTTTCCATTCACAACATGTATACCATTTGCTGTATGAATATATATGGGTTACCTTTTGCATATAATATGTTTAGTCTGATATGGGCCAATATAGTTAATATTTGTACATTTTAGGATTAAAAGCAATTAAAACGTGTTGCTCTGCATTTCTCTTGATTCAAAAAAAAAAAAATACTAGCATATGTATATATGTAGATATATAGTTAGTTGACACATTCATATTGGCTGAGTTTTTCCACATTTAAAAAAAATAGTTTTTCTTACATTTTGTTCGTTATTTTCTTTGCTTTTCTTTTAACATTCTTTGGGTTTCATTTTAGTTAATTTATTCAAGTGACGATTAAAAGTGTAAATACGCTTTTATGTAAATATATATATATATGTATATATATGGTTGTATATATTTATATTAGAATATGTATGCTTCAATGTCTGTCTCTTGGGGTAAATTTGTCATTCGGCCTGCCTAGCCCACGGTGCTCCCTGCCCAGCGTTAATCACAAAACTCACCTGCACTGTTGCCATTAGAAAGTGTATCTCTGCTATTGCTATTTACTACTACGTGTGCCACGTCACTCTGGTCACTCAGATCACCTATACGATTTACCGTTATTGTTTCAAATTGTACCTTTTGTTCCGGCTGTTAGTAACTTATCCTGCGTTTCGTTTCGATTGATTTGTATGAAAAATGCAAAATGATTTCGTTTCATTGTGTTGTTTGTTGTGCTCGAGATGCAAGTAGCTATCCTGCATGGGAGATACGAGAAGCAAAGAGCAATAGATATTGTAAAAGAGATCGATCTATGTACAGGGCTGTTCATATTCGACTGAACCATCTGGCAGCCTTATATGTCTTTACAGAGATGCCGGATCGATCATTGAATCAAAAATTGTTGCCTATCCTTGACCAGAATGGCCTCAGTCGAACATGGACAAGATTATTTGTGTACCCTCAGCTCACCTTACATTCCTCTAATCCCTGCGTGCTGCTGTCCGTTTACTTGCGTCTCGGAGGCCCGATCTATTTGACAAACAGATCCTTGAGCGTGGCGCACAGCGAAGCGTCGCACGTGTCCTTCGAGTCGTCCTCGTCGCCCTTGCTGAACCAGTTGAGCGTTGAGCGCATTGCACGTCCAGCCTGCGACTGGGCCGAGCTGGCGGCCGACGGCCGGCCACGTCGACCAGCCGCAGAGCCACTGGAGCTGCTGCCACCGGCGCCGGAGTCCTTGGGTACAGCACCGCGGCTGCTGCCACTGGCCGCCGATGAGCGGCTGGCCGCTGAGGTCGATGCGCCGGCTGGATTCATGCCGCCGCCCATGCTGGCATTGGAGCTCTTGCGCAGGAAGCCCTCGATGGCCGTGCCCAGGATGGTGGCATCGACAATGTTCGCCTTGGTGGCGTCGGTCCAGCTCTTCTTCTGCTTGCTGCGCGGCTTTAGCTTCGGCTTGCCGGAGTCGCCGCCTAGCGGATCCTTCTTCTGCAGCCGCTCGAGCATGTCCTTGGACAGGGCCATGGCACTGCTCTTGCTGCGCACGCTCTTCTTGCGCGGCAGCGGCGTCGTCGGACGCTTGCCGAACCAGCCGGATATGGCCGCCGAGCTGTTGTCCTGCGCCTCGCTCACCAGCTGCTTGGCGTTGTTCAAGATGGACACGTCAAAGCTGTTGGAGCGCGTCGAGCGGCCGGCATTCGGATCGAGCAGCATGCTGCTCGAGGTCTGGCCACCGCTTGGGGTGGGCGTGGCGCTGGTGGTGCGTCCCCGAGCCGCCTGCTGGAAC
The DNA here is from genome assembly GCF_001654015.2 of Drosophila navojoa. Next base: position 25,988 of record NW_022046133.1, on the reverse strand, counting down.
GTATTGCTCAAGAACGGGCTGGTGGCACTGTTGCCGGTGGCGCCCGACGAGCTGGACGAGCCGCCGTCCGGATCCGGCCGGTGTGCATCGGAGCTAGAGCCAGTGATCGAGCTGAATATGCCCGCGATGTCCGTCCGACTGCCCAGCAAGCCCAAGCCGCTGCCCGACTTCTTGCGTCGCGTCGACGCGCGCGCCGACACCGGCTGCGGCGACACGCTCGGCGGCTGTGGATGCTCGGAGGCGCGCCGCATGATGCTGCCACCGGCGGCGCCCGGCTGGGGGCACTCGGAGTAGCGGCGGTTCGTGTAGCGGCGGGCGGGTGCACCGGCACCGACCTCATCCACCGTCTGCACCTCGCACACCTTCTCGTTGCTCGACGTCCAGAGCTTCAAGCGTGCCTTGCGCGACTGCAAATAGATGTCATCCATAATGTCCAACTGCAGATTGTGTATGCTGCCAATCGGGTCTGTCGATGGGGGTCCTGTGTTGCTCTCCCGCCGGGAGTTCAAGACGCGGCTGCTGCTGCAATAATCCATCGAAATGCTTAACAACTCCATTGCAACTTTTTATAATAATATAATAGAGATCTTATAGATACTGAAAGAGAATTATTTTCCACATGTTTAAGGCTCCCTCTAGACTCAATGCGTAGAAACGGCCCAAGGACTGCAAATTGAATAGCTTTTCCTGATCTAAGTCAACGGAATACACTCTTCTATCAGATGAATCAATGGACATGACAATATAGTTCTACGACCATTGAGTTTACTTCAGTATATGGAAGGATCCCTCCAGGTAGAGCACATTTAAATAATCAATAGAAATGGGCGACGACTCAAATGCAAATTGAATAGGTTTTTATATAATCCAAGTCAAGGCCATCGGATGATTATCATATTATATGTAGTTGTATCACAATAGAGTTATTTTCAGTATGCAGAAGGATCCTTCTTGGAAGACTGAATACCAGAATTCAAAGTATATGAGCGTATCCTCTTATGAAGACAATGCGAATAATTTAAATAAGACTAAGTCAGATGAAGACAAATTGCATAGGACAAAATCAAGACTGGGGACTTTTCCATCGGAGGCAACGATTGTCTAAGGCTTATTTTTTTCGTATGCAAAAGAATCCTTCTAGTAAGACACAGTTATTGTCCATTGAAGAATTCAGTTATACTGAGGACTCGATAATCATCATGACAATAGCGTTATGATAAACAAGAGCTTTTGAAGTATATCCTAGTATCTCTAAATATCCTAGCATCTCTAGTAAAAAAGTCTGATAGACGACTATAAAGACTAAGTCAAGAGAAGAGACTCTTCCACCTTTCGGATCAATAATCATGGCTATAGAGTTAATATATTTCAAGTCTGCAAATGAAATTCTTATTTATTTTTGGTCTAAGCAAGGGAAAATCCCATATAAGAACAAGGAACCTATTCGGATAATGCAGCCAAGTCACTTACCCATTGCTCGAGGGATAGGCGGCGACAGATTCGCGGCGAGAGCGTCCAAAGAGTGTGGTGGGCACCTTCGAGATGGTAACAACTGAATGCCGGCGGCCGGACGGAGCCGGCGCCTGTGAGAGTGTGGCCAGGAATGCAGCCTCCTTGGGCGATGGGCCGGAGCCCTCGCCGCCACGCTCGGATAGACGGCGCACCTGACTGGCGGTGATGCCCTCGGTGACCTGCTGCGAGGGCAGAGAGTGTTTGCGGGCCTCGCGCGGATCGCGCCATGGTGATAGCAAGTAGGGATTAACGGGTGAATCGATGTCCAGGCTGGCGCGATTCGAGAATGTCTCAGAGCTCTCCGGCTCCACTTCTTCGGGCAAATTCGATTCCTCCACAACAATGAGCGGCTCCTGCTGTGCGCTGTGTGCGGCATGTGCCTGTGCCTGGGGATGTGGATGTGGATGGGGCAAGCCGGGTCCATGCCCGGCCCCACCACCGAAGCGCACAAATGGCGAACCACGCAAGCGTAGCGCATCTGTAACACAAAATGGAAGCAGTTAAATTGCAGATTGCTAGGTGATGCCGTCTCCCAAATGGACGTTCATTAGTGTGTCGTGTCGCCATTCTCTCCCACCCGCTCGCCCGCTCACCCGCTCACTTACCCATTTTCACAATTGCTCAATTGCTAGCCAGTTGGGAATAAGCGCTCGTCCTGTGTGCGTGTCCTAGCTGCAAAGCGAAAGGAAACCACACATCAAATAAATATTCTATACAAATGTGTAGATGAGCAAATATGCGTGTGTGTGTGTGTGTTGGTGTGCCTGTGTGTGTGTTTTGTGTGCTCTCTGCGGCAGGTTAAATAAAGCCAGCCTGTTCATTATCCATGTTACGAGCATACTCTTCCTTCAGGATATACTAATTATGCCATGCAGACAGAGAGAAAGCGCAGTCAGCTATACATTCGGAACGACTTGATCTTAGAAGATCTAGCTCGAAAGCCAGACTGTTTAGTAACTGTTTTTACATGATTAGCTGCTATCACCAGAGGCTTAGAGCTGAGCTCAATCAAAAATAGCCTCGGAAGCTCTTCCGATTTCTGGACCATGTTCAAATGTCTTATGATTGACTGCAGAGCCAACGATAATCACCACTCGATATTTTCTGCTATCGATGAATATGTTGTAAATACTATCGATAGCTTAAGCATTAGAAAAATAAATGTTTTTTATTCTTTCTTAAATTATATATATTTAAAAATCGGAACAGAAGATTTTCAAAATATATTATAGTAAATGCACTAAAAAGTGCTAATAAAAAGTGTATTAGTAACTAAAAATTAGATGACTTAATGACTCAAATCCTTTAGGCATAAAAAAAGAGAATTATAATAGTAATATTAAAATGTCATTAAATTGAATATTAAGCACATTTTAATTTAAGAAAATCTCTGTATATGTATATATATGTACATACATATATACAAATATATATATTTCTTATAATTTTTTAAAATTTAGGAATGGCCAATCTTTCTGTCTTTCTTTCTTTTCAATTCCAAGAAGATTGCCAGGACGAATAAATATTTATATAAATATAGATGCGAGCAATGCAAGAATAAGAGAGCTCATATAAGCACATCCCATTTATTAGTCTGTAATACAGCAATAGATATAATCGTATAGTCTGGCATATAATTATATTTCAACTGATCTTTCCTTAACTCTAGCAGATCACTCGATTCACAAGCAGATCAAGCATCCGAAAAAATCGACAAACTTATTGTAGAAATATTTGTTCTTCAATACTATCAATGGCTTTAAGACCTCTACTAATCATTCGTCTTTGAGAAAGTGAAGCGAAAATCAAGCCTTAATGAAGTTGTGTCAGCCGTTCTCAGGCAATGGCTGCTACATTGAGCTAAGAATAAAAGCAAAGCTGACGCAAATTCAGGCAGATTCATACAGTGACTATTATTCATTGCCCATACTCAAGCGGAGCATTCCATAGTCGGTCTGAGCCGCAGCCACAGCTCCGACTTGTTACAAATTGCAAATGGCAAGAAAATCATGCATCAAAGTAATTAAAGCTTTGGCAAGGCTGTACACAGGGCCACATGGCCGCTGTCTTGGGAATTGACATTTCGCTATTCAGCTGGAGCTATGGCTCTCACTTGGCCTAATACAGCTGTGTGCCTGTGTGTGTGTGTGTGTGTGTGTGTGTGTCAATAGAGTTGCCATAATGAGCATAAAATTATGCGAAAGTTGAAATGAAATTTCAGCATTACTCAGAGACCGCAAGACTTTGTATTTATGTGGCTATGCATCGTGGCCAACTGCTGTAACCCGGACATTTTCATAACTCTCTGTCAGCTTAGCTGCCCAGCCAGTGATTAGGGCCAAGAAGTTTTCCTTTGACACAAGCTCTCAACGGCCAGAGCCGTGGCAATTTGGGCCAAGTCAGTGGGCAGCTGTAACTGGACTTAGTTGAGGATGCCGCAGCAGGTGTAAATATGACAACGCGCTTAAATAATTATAAAGTTTTTAGTATTATGGACAAGAGGGAGGCAGTGGAGGGAGAGGGAGAGCGCGAGATACTTTACAATATTAACGTTAAGGCCAACACCAAATTAACTGCCTTTAGTATGCGATTGCAAAAAAAAAAAAAAAAAAAAAAAAAAAAAAAAAAAAAACAAAAACCAAACTCAAGATTGCGAATCAGCCAACTTCATTTGTGGGAACTTTAATTTCTGTAATGAAAAGTAATCAAACAGCTGTGGGCGTGGCTGGAAAACTTTGCAGAGTTTTCTTGAGCTAGGCATTCGGGGTGTAAGCCCCACAGAATGCCTTAAATTTGGCATGGATTATGATTTTTATTTACTTCAAAGTGTGTGAAAATAATCAGAAACTTGAAATTAATTTAGTTCAACTTTTGGCTACACTTTGAGCGCGTACATATGTATGTCGGCCTGAAGAATTATAAAGTTTTGCCTCAGTTTTCATAACGCCTTGAGCTATTCGCTCAGTCTGGCCCAAACTGAGTGCAGAATAATAGATTAGATAACTAATCTTGATAGGAACTTACATTCAAAGCGTCATTCTTAAAATATACATATATCGCAAGCAGAAAATAATTTCGACTACTGCTTATTATGATACATATTCTTGATTAATGTAATTGATGTAAGCGAACTACCATCAAATCATTGTTTTCCATTAGCCACGAATAATGGCATAATGAGAGACTTTATGCTTAAATTCATAAATATATATATACTATATCAGCAAACAAAATAACAAATACTCAGAGCACACACATTAGCATTAAATGCTTCGCATATTCATTCCCCAATTCAGACTAAAGGCAGCAGAGCTAATTCACTTACTCAATTGCGATTTCCCCATAATTCTCGCACACTTTCATAACTAACTAGTATTTTCACATTTACTCGGAAAATTAACCCACAATAGCTCATACCGAATTTCTATATGATATATAATCCATTAAATAAACTCATGAAATGTCAACAAGTTTAAGTTCATTTTTTTTTTTTTTTTTTTTATAAGAATGCGCAGTTAATACAAAAAGGTTATGCAATCAATTTCAAATTAAATTAATGCCATATTTATATGCAAATAATATTGTTACACTGCACGACATCAGGATGGCGCACTATCTTTATCTTTAAGGGCATAATCAGACACCTTTTTCCTGCTGGACTCTGTTTTACTGTCCTTAAAATAAATTAAAAATAAATATATGTATAATTTCAGATAAGATTCAAAATAAATTCTCACATAATTTTGGAATTTGGCAGATTTATTTATTTTTATTTTATTTATTTATTTATTTTTTATTTTTTTATTTATTTATTTATTTTATTTTATTTTTTTTTTTTGAGAGAGAAAAAAATAAATTTGAGGATATGCATAATTTGAAGATTACAGCTCACTTTTATATTTTTTGCTAATTAATATATTCGCTATAAAGCTAAATGATTATTAAATAAATGTAAATAAAATATTTTTTTAAATGACAAAGTTTATTTAAAAAAAAATAAATAGAATTAAAAAAAATGCAGTCTAATGCAAGAAAAATAAATTAATAATAATATATTACTATTTTACTATATCCCTCAAAATGTAAATAAAATGCATTCAACATGAATGGCGGCTATATGTATTTTACAGATGTACATATGTTATATATTATGATGTATTCATATTTTATATTAAACTACATCTAACATAATCAACTCTGTGAATAATATAACAAATCCCCAATCATTGTCAAAAGTTTTTCGTCCAGTGCAGTTGCTCCACATGAACAAGTTCTCTTGCATAAATTAGCATATTACAACTGGTTTTAATTAATGCTATCAAGCTCGAAACAACAAAATGTACTGTCATCGATATGCATATAAGAAAAAAAGGGACCTTTGACAGCTTCATTCCGTCTGGGCTCACTGCAGTTGCATAGCATTCGCTGTCATATTTCATAGCGGAATTATATCAAACTGGATTGATTTAATTACTGATTATTCAAGCGAATCGCTTTAGCGATTTGTTCAACCTGCATATCTAAAATGACAATCAGCCAACAAAAAAAAAAAAAGAATAATAATAATAATAATAAAAGAAACAACTTTGCGCTTTGTGCGGAAGCTAAACTGAAATAGATGATTGACAAATGCTGCGAAACACGCCCACAACATGAACAAACACTGAATTGACAAACAAGCTCTGGCCACACACATACACACACGCACGCACACACACACACACACGGTCCTCTTAATGTAGGCATTGTTATGCCGTGCTCTATATATGTACTTGACCAACGCTTGTATTCAAATCAACTAACGGCATTGTTGTGACTGTTGATTGACTAGCAGATACCCTGCTAATTTACTGGAGACCTCTATAAACCAAAGTAAAGTCTATTATTATCGATTGCTAGTTGTCTATTTGAGCATTTATTCTTATGCTAAAAAATGCCAATCGGAATTCGAATTGTCATCGCAGCTTGACTTTCTAGCATTCCAAATGAAGTTTAGCCTAAGGCAGCAGAGTGTGCCCAATTTTATAAAAAAAATCTATAAAATCTATATAAACAGGAAATACTTGGGATATATTGGTATAATGCACAGGATATATTTCATACAAAATATATGTATATCCATCAAATGGCATTATACCAATATATCCCAAGTATTTCCTGTTTATATAGATTTTATAGATTTTTTTTATAAATTTTTATGTTTATATAGATTTTACATTTTTGGTTTTTGTCCCACATGTAATCCAAAAATTTCTGACTATTTTCAAATTAACTTCTTTTTCTTATGCTCTTCGTAGCTCTTTCTGAGCCCCAAAGTCTTCTTCCAGAAATCTTGCCTTATACGATATAAAAGTATGTAAATACTAAGCATGCAAATTACTCTCATTTTATAATCATTTTCGATTGATATAAATAGAGATAGGCGAAAGACCAGCTCAACATTTCAAGTAAGCTAGTTTTATTATAAATAGAAATAGAAGTCACGATTAACTAGTTTATACTGAACTGGCGGAAACCCATTTATTGATCTTGGCTCTTACAACATACCTGAATGTCAATATATCTATATACATATATCTTCCTGCTGATTTGCTCTGGGCCTGTCACAGGCGACTTGGCCCAACCATCATAGCCCATTAAATCATTTAGCGTTTCCTTTAGGGTATAAATATAGGGAAAAACCTTTTCTCTTTTTTTCACATTTTTGTCTTTATTTTTTATTTATTTTTTTATATTTTTATTGGATTGAGAGCTTAGGCTGAGTGCGGGTGTGCGGCTTTTTTATTGTGGGTCCACTGAATGGCAAGCGCCAGACACATCAATTGCTTTAGACCGTCAATGTGTGCGTGTGTGTGTGTGTGTGTGCGTGTGTGTGCGTGTGCGTGTCCATGTTTGTATGCTGCCTTATTAGATACACAATGTCGACAGTGTCCTTGCCGGTCTCAATGACCTCTGCGCTCTTCACTTTTCACATTTCAGCTTTTGCCGAGCTCCATTTGCATGCGTATTTATTTGGCTGCGTCGCAGCGCATTGTTCGATTGCCTGATTGATTGATTGATTGATTGATTGACTCGCTGACCAAACGTCCGACAAACCAAAGTGAGTGATGTGAGCAATGTGAGCGATGTGACCCATTGACATATTGACATATTGACCGTTTGCCAAATTGACAGAGTGACAGAGTGACATCCAGCTGCTACTCTGACAGCCATCGCTGCATACCCCCAACACATTCCATGCCATGCCGAGCACAGCCACACCCACGGCAGCCCCCCAGCTTTATTTAATGGACTTTGCAATAAGTTTGCACACAGCAGCAACAGCAACAGCAACAACAGCAACAGCAGCAACAGCAGCTGCATCCACATCACATATGCATAAATAATGAATGTGGCAAGTGCACATCATTATGTTTGTTAATACATTATCAGACTAAAAATCCTCAATCAATAACAAACAAACAAATCGTAATGCTGCACTCGCCTATGATCGACTGCATAATGGGCTTTTCAAGCGGCCTGTATTTATTGAAAAATACGAAATATTTTGCAAATAGTTGACGAGTGTGTATGTGTGTGTGTGTTGAGAGACTGGGTAATGAGTCTATTTATTATTTATAGTATTTATCATTTTATTGGCCAACTTAGCACAGTGGGAGTCCTCTATAGATGGAGGACAAAACGTAAAAATATTTGCGAAATTTAATACACATTAATTTATATATGCTTTGTATTGAATTTCAGTTGCGTTTTCATTTTCATATAATTTAATATAATATTGGGGCTAAAATAATGGCATTTATGTTAATTTACTCACGAGAGAGTAAATTAAGTTGTCATTGAGTAAAATGCTTCCAGCAGAATTGCAATTATAAATTTTAATTGATATATGTAGAGATGTGCTAATTATTTATGATTTTTACTTGAGTGAGGTTAATTTAAAAGAACATCTATGTGCATATATGTATATAAGAATGTATATATGTATAAATTGTGATTTTCTTACATTACATTCTACCTCAATACCTTAAGAACTGCGACTCCTATCTTTCACAATCAGCTCTTACACAATCTAGTCCAATCTAGTCGTCCTCTCTTCACGATTGAGTCACGATCTTATCCGAATGACCTCAATAGCCATCTCGCTCTGACTGAGCAATACCCAAGGCAAGGCTCGGCACTCAGCTATATTGATATCTCTCTCTCTCTCTCTCTCACACACATACACACACATGCAGAGTGAGCAGTAAAGCAATCAAAATCAAAGACGAGTAGACATAAACCCTCTCGAATAATATTTGTACCACAGATCTGGATAAGCTCTCAACCTTAAAATAATGCTGTTGCAATATCAGTTTGTTTACTATTAAATTTCATAGACTTTCAAATATGTGATATTTCTAATTTTTATTACATTCATAAGTGAGAGTAGTGCTTCACTTAATTCCTTTGCTTGCAGCTCCTATGGATTAATATGAAAACTTCCATTTGCTTTTCACCTTGCCATCCCATTAGCATCTCTTTGCCGGAGGTCTAAATTCTGACTAACTCAACTGAGCAACTAACTGGGCTGACTGGACCAGCTGGCGATTCTGCGCTACCAACACCGGATGTGTTTAATCACAGCACTCAACGCTCTCTGTTAGACAATTCCTGGTAAGTCTTGGCATAATGAGTAGTTACTCTGATTTATCAGTTGCCCAATAGCTTTAAATTGAAAGCTATGAAAAATGTATCTAGCCTTTAAGAAGCCAGAGAGGAATGTTCCAAACGAAGGTCGAGTTATTTGCTTTAAGATGTATTAAGATATGTATGTATACTATTTTCTGTTTTTCTAAGAGCTCCTAAGACGATGCTTCCTCTTCTTCTTATGTTACATAGCTACTCTTAAAAAATAAAAATATTTCTTGCTTCAATACAACCTTCATTCGAGAAATCTAAATGGCATACAAAATTTAAACTCACTATTCAAATGTAGTATATATGTATACAATTTTCTATAATTTTCTGTAAATTTAAATCGCAGTTTTGCAGCCAAGTTAAGCGTCAGGCACATCTCAAGCAAATAAGTTGCAAATTGAAAGAAATGAAAAATTAAATAAAATAAAAAATAATACATATACATACATATAAAATAAAGGTGCTGCTCATTGAATAAACAATAAGCAAACCTTAGGCTCTTTTCTCTCGCAGCTCTTTGCCCTTTGCCCTTTGCCCTTTACTGTTTATTGTTTACTGTTTTGCTACTCGGCGGTTGCTGCTTAACGGGAAAAACATCTATAGTTTGCATTGATTCTGGTGAAAAGCTCAACGATTCAAAACAGTTGCCATCAAACGAATTTCACTTGAATTAATAATGAGCAGCAAATTGAAAGGAGATGATTCATGTGACATTTACACACACACACACACACACGCACACACACACACATATACAATTTTATATAATAGCCCCTATTAAGACTTTCTGTCTATAATTGCAACAATGCTGAGATTTAGCATTGTCATTATCTGAGTTAAATGAATTCAACCTGAATTCATAAATCACTTCAGCTTTTCGCCCTCACTTACTAATGCGAGTCTGTGCATAATGCATATTGTATAAGGGAGATTTTCATGAACCCATTGAAAATGGAAATTGAAGAAGGTAGAAGAAGGCGGGGTGAGAGACCCCATAGAGTATATATATTCTTAATCAGAACGGCGAGCTGAGTCGATGTGTGTGCTCGCCGAGGTCCTTCCGTACTTCCGTCTTTCAAACCATTCGTCCTTCAGTCTTTCTCTCCTTTCGTGTCCGTCTATCTGTCAGTCAGCTTGTCCGTAGTTCTTAACTCCGTCATATATAATACATTAATGCCGTGCATATATATCCTGTACACCATAAAAACATCAAATGATTTAAATATCAGCTCTTCGCAGAACTATCGCACGCTTACTTCTTATCCCTGCTGTATGGCTTCGACCGTTTATTAAGGGATTTATTAACGGACATGCATATATCTGCCATATTGATGTCGAAGTGGACCTCCTATGCTTTTGCATGCATATTCATATGAAAATAACGTAAATATATCTGTGTTCCGAACTATATTTTCCTTTAAAGCGAGTGCACATATAACTCTTCGCAGTGCATGATGAATTCAAGTGGATTTCTTATTTTGAGGTTAAAAAATATATGAATTTACGGTACTTTGATATGTGCACATCTGTGGCTTTATGTGTACTTGTACCTGACGTGCACAGTGGTATCTATGCACAGTTTTCATTGCAAAAATTAAAGTTTTTCAAAAGGTTTAACATATATAAAGCTCTTCAAGCTTTAAAATATATATAAGACAGGGTGCTTTCCTTCGACAGGGAAAAATGAGACATTGGCCAGCAAAAATGTTTACCAATATCTGTTATATACAATAAAAAAGAAATTTTTTGATAAAACACTAATAAACATAATACAAAAACAAATTATTTAATTAATTTAAAAAAGAACAACAAAAAATATAAAAAAGATCATCTATACACCTGATGAAGAAAAAATACACCAATAAGTTCAATTAAGTCCTGACGCTTTACAGTCTACTAAAGTTAGAAAGCCCTTAACTTTGCACTAGCAATTAATTCGTCTAAGAGCAAAAGTCTTGGACTTATTTAGCTATATGTAAATACAAATATTCTTTCAAAGGGAAATTTAATATTTTTTGCAAATTTAATTTTTATCTTTAACCCTTACCTTTATCCACTTATTAAATTTAAAACCCCTCGCTCATGAATTTTTCTATCAGACTTCATTCCTTTGGTCACTTAATTTTGAAAAATTTTGGATTTTTCCCACGAATTGGCAGCCGAGGCCCCATCGTATCGATGGATTCGCAGGCAAAAGTCTATTTGGGCTCAGCAAATAAACATTTGAGCCCGCATTGAATTGAAATTAAAGTCGGATTTAATTGGTTTATGGCCCTTAATCCTTAGCTGCCATTTTAGCCAGCACTTGGTCCAGCCAGTGTTGGGCTGAGATATTTTCGCGTAGCCATGACAATTGAAATGCTGCAAAACCGAATTGGATCAACCGTATATGACTGCATTCGGATGCTTGTTACCATCGACCGCAGAGTCTGGGCCAGTCAGCACGATTTCTTTTTTCAGTCTTTTTTTTTTTTGTGTATTTATTTCCCTTTTTTTTGTGAGCGAAGAATTGGTGAACACAAAAAACTGTTGAAGTGTATCAGCTTTTAAGTCAACGTTTGCTGAATTTTTTTTCTCATTTTTTCGCTTGTTTTTATTTGGCTTTTTTCTTCTGGCCAACAACTCGTGCGGTTCTTGCGGCTGCTGCTGTTGCTGTTGCAACTGTGTTCGGTTACAGCAATTTTATCAACAATTTGGCAAACGAGCTTCGGCTTTGTTGAATTTTAAAATGACATACAGCAGTATATGTGCGTGCATGTTGTCCAAATGATATCACCTGTCACAGTTGCAGGTGCAGCTGCTGTTGCTATTGTCGCTGCTGGAAATTGCATTTGCATTGCTCTTCTGCGCCTCTTTGCATCTGGGAAAATATTTGTGAAATTTTCGAAAATCCTTTTGCGTGTGAGAATGATGCAACTGGCCGCTTTTGCTCCTCCTATTGCTGTTGCTGTTGCTGTCGCTGTCGCTGCTGGAGCCACTAAGCTCGCCTAATTGCGGCTTGCCGCACTGAATCTGGCATGCAGCAGGCTAGAGCTGGCCCATTCACTTGAACCGTAGATTTCCATGGCAACCGCCCGATGAACTACCCACACAGTCTCCTCCTTGCTCTAAACACTCGGCATCGGCACGAATGACAGCTAAAATGGAGCCACACACACGCACACACAGATACAGAGGGAGATAGAGAGAGAGAGAGAGGGGGAAAACTGGTAGCGGTCTGCGGTCATTATAAAGCTGCTGTTGACGGCATCAGCCATAGCAAATGCATCTAGCGGCATTAAGATGGCCGTCGCTCCATTTCCTAATGCTTTGATACTTACAATGCAACTTTAAGCCGCTTTTAATAGTAGTATATATATAAATATACATATATAAATATACATATATATACATATTTATGTATACTATCTAAATATTAGTCGAATCGGCTCACAGACAATTCATATTCTCATATTTGGTTAAGCTGATCAATGCAGAGAGGTATTGCCTGTTGCCCTGGTGTCTTCACAACTGAATAAAATACTTATTCCCGATCCTAAAACAGTTGAATAGTCTGTAAGTCTCGCCCTAATAAAATGTCTAACAAAACGCAACAAAAAGCAACTATCAAGTATTAAATGGCTTGTTAAATAGCTGCATACAGTACTTAAGATCTTAAAGAGAGCAGATTTATATGAATTATTTTATGAATATCAGAGTTAAAAATAAAATTAATTAAATAAATTAAAATTAGAATTAAAAATAAAATTCATTTTCAAATTAAAATTAAAATTCAAATTCAAATTCAAATTCAAATTCAAATTCAAATTCAAATTCAAATTAAAATTAAAATTAAAATTAAAATTAAAATTAAAATTGAAATTAAAATTAAAATTAAAATTAAAATTAAAATTAAAATTAAAATTAAAATTAA
>NW_022046133.1:0-12873 GCF_001654015.2 Drosophila navojoa | reverse complement strand
TTAAAATTAAAATTAAAATTAAAATTAAAATTAAAATTAAAATTAAAATTAAAAAATTAAATTAAAATTAAAATTAAAGTTCCGTTTCATGCCCTTGCATCTGCTGTTTTTCAGCTTCTAATGGGCATTGTTAACTATTATTATTATTATTATTAGTATAATAATGCACAACAACTATGGCTGGAAACTCGCCGAAAACTCGGCTGCACAGGAATCGCTTGGACAGTTAGAAATATATCGCGGAATTTAGTCAAATATATTACGTATATCTGCATTTAATGTCGTCGGAAAGTGCTGCGGAAAGGACATCATGGGCGCAGGACAATAGCGATGACAGCAGGCAGCCCGGCAGAGCTTAGGAAGCTGAGTTCGATAAACAAAGCCAAACAATGCTAAATTTTTTACGGTCCATAGCAGTTCACGGCAGACACAGCATTTCACTGAATTCTTTTTTTTTTTTTTTGCTTTTTTTTAGTAGTTGAATGCTATCGTAGCACCACAAGGACCACAAGCAACCACCACCAGCATGGCCACGGCCACGACCACAAACACGCCCACTCCCTCGCCCATTTTAGTGCAGCAACAGTCTTCGTCACGTTTGCATTTTTTGTCAGCGCACTATTTTCTAGCATGATACAAAGCAACGACAATTTATAACTAAAACCGAAAACGAAAAAGAAAGTTTTAAATAGTTGCCACTGTTTTTAGCCATGCGTGTGTGTGCGTGAGTGGGTGGCTGGGTGGCTGGGTGGCTGCGAGTGTGCGTGCTGCTTGCTCTAATACATTAGCGCGGCAAGCGGAAGCGGATATGTCACACATTTGCTGTTGTTGGCAACATTGTGCCGAGGCCTCGATGGCGAGCGGGCGGTGGCACAGTGAGAGCAACGGCAATGGCAATGGCACCTTTAAAGGTAAAGGTAAAGGGAACTGTAACGTTAACGGTAACGATAACGGCAACGGTAACGGTAAAGGCAACGGCTATGATGACGCTGGCTGCGCCAGGGCGCCAGGGGCGAAGACAGCCGCTGCCAGGAAGCGAAGCGAAAATAGCAATCAAAACTTAACTGAATTGCAGCGCATTGCACAACAGAAACTAACCAAACACATCCACACACACACACCCACACACACACACACACCCACACCCACACACTCACACCCAGACTTACACTTGCAAAGTGAGTTTGCTGTTGAACGAATTAACAAGTAAATGCATTTGGCACAAGCAGCAACAGACAGCAGCAACTGCAGGATCAGCAACAGGACAGCAAAAAAAAAAAAATAAATAAAACGATGGAGCACGGCAAGATGATGCAGCAGAAAAGAGCAAAAGTTATATAAAACGAAAGCGACTACTGGCAATCGGGCAGCAGCAACGGCATCACGCTCGTTCGAGGTGTGAAAATAGTTGAGGCAGCGATTGATAATGGCAGGAGCTGCGTGAATTTGGAGTCCATGGCAAGTGATATGAGCTCTAGGAGGCACATACATACACGCATATATATACATGTGTACCAATTCGAAAATCGCAATAAATCGAACAAATTCTATCCCCTTGAAATAATTCGTTCTCGATAATTATCGCTAATTTGAATTTTTGTATAAATCGACAAAAAAGAACTGATCCTCTTGTCATTTAGTATTACATAAATTGGCTTAGCAGATATACTCAGGTTTGTCAAGCCCTCAATATGTATTTTCCCTTTAACCCATATTATCAAAATTCTGTTTTATTACATTATTAATGGACGTATTAAGAAAATCCTAGCAATTTCAAAGTCCAAGATATAAATACACATTCCGACTTTCAAGGTTCTAGCTCTAGAGCCCAACCCAATATACTCTGTCTACTCGCCTCATGAGCGAGTACTGAAAGTCAAACTTAAGTTGCTTTATCGATTTCTTATTTAGCATATTTATTATAAGTTATGTAGAGAATTATGTCGATATGTATTTGTCAGAGGAATCATAAAATCAAATCATCACGATTTTCTTCCATTTTGAAATAAATAAATGCAAATAAAGGATAAATAAGAGGAATATATAAAGGATATAGAATGAAGATATATAGATGGGTATATATAGTATTCGTAATTTTTTAGTATGCTGCTTCCATGATACAATTTGTATGTCAATTCAGTTGCGAAATCGTGAAATAGCCATTGGCGAACCTATCGAAGCAGATGTTTCATATTCCATCTGCGAAACGATAATCAAATTACCCCATTGCCATGCACGGCCCTGGCACAAGCAACTTGCAGAGTCATCAATCTGAGAGTCACGTCTATAGCCAGCAAGTCAGGCCAGGCCAGGCCAGACAGACAGCCAGACCAGACCAGACCAGGACAGGCCAGGCCAGGCCAGCTGCATTTGGCCAGACAAAATTGTAGTGCTCTTAGCTGTCATGCAGTGGCTGTCCCACTACCTCTCTATCTATCTCCATCTCTCTATCTATCTCTATCTCAATTGCCCCCCTCTCTTGTGCGGGTGTGCGTGTGTGTGTGTGCTGGCGTGCTGCGGGAGCTGCTGACTCTGGCTTTGAATCCCTAACTGTATTTCAATCCGCACAGATCAGAACAAACAAATTCGCTGCTATTGACTTGACGTCGGCATCGACATCCACATCGACATCGACATCCACATCGACATGGCCATGGCCATCCCATTGAATCAAATTGAATTCAATTGATTTCGCATGTTGTTCATTGAATTTTCCAGATTATGGTTAAAATAAATTTTAATTTCACAGCAGCCCGTGTCGGAGCAACTGCAAAGGCCAAAGCTAACCAGTCAGCCATCAACTGTCCGCAGTCGCCGCCGCCTTTGCACGACTGTCGCCTGACGTTGCTTTGCCTGACGTTGCTTTACCTTTACGTTTTTTTCTCTTCTATTATTCTCATTTTGTATTTGTTAATTAAAATGCAGAAGGTAATTAAAAATTCAAGTGCAGGTATATGCCTGCTTGTCGGCAGATTTGATATGCGTGGGCGCTGCCACCACCTGCAGCAGCACCACGCACCACGCACCACGCACCACTCCTAGGCTTAATCGGCTTATATGGCAAACAATGCACCGGCTGTAGTGGAGTGTGCAGTTGATTACCCTTTGGATTTCACGTCTGAGTACAGCTCCAGCTCCCTGGTACGGTCCGGTCCGGTTCGGTTCGGTCCGGTCTAATGCCAATGGATGCTGTATGCTATGCTATCGGGCATACGAATTTGTCAAAGGGAACGAGTTTGCTTAAAGACGCATGCGAGGCAAGACTATTGTATTTCAGTTTAATTAAAGTCGCATTGCCAACAATTTTTGATCAATCGATGGCCAAGGTACGTGCGGGTGACCCTGGAGGCCTCCAGTTGCAGTAGCTTCATTATTTTATTCACTCAACATACACACACATGCACACACAGACACATGTAGTTTGTAACAAAGAGCATGCTAGATTGAATGCCAGTGACAGACCGGATGGACAGAGGGTGGTGCACCAGTGACCCAACCCCACCACAGCACAACACCCTCACCAGCACCGCCTGCTCCCTTGCTCATGCTCTTCTGCTTGGAATCTTTAATTATACTCATTCACAAAAGTGAATCGAGCATATTGGTTTTTATGCAATGTTCTTCTGACTGTTCGCATATCATTCTATATGGGGCCTTGCTACTGGAATTTGGAAAATATATGCGTCTGCATATGCCCTCAAATTATTAAATACATAAGATTTTCCCGATATCGGAAAATGCCATTTGCCAGGGATTTCAAATTTAGACTAGATACTTCTCTTGGCAGTCCATAGTCAAATAGATATGTTGAGTGAATGTTTCTTCCACAGCTGTTGAGCTGCAAGCTAAACCGTAAACAAGCTCCATTTATATTGTACATACACCAATTGGGGGCTTGGCAAATCGGAAAACTTTGATCTGAGAGCGTTGCGGCCGTTAAGGAGTGCTCTGCAGTCGGTAACGATAGATCCATCGCAACGTTCTTGCTTGTTTCCCACATGAATTTTGTTATTTGATATTTTATTGCAAAACAACTTTATAATTAAATCCAAATAAGTGTGTGAGCCACCCATACGCTGAGCTAACAGAAAAACCCACATAAACACACACACACACACACATATTTATATATAGCCATGAGCAAGACATCATGACATACAGGCGGATGATGCAGCTACGGCTAATCCGCCCACAATGCAAATTGGGAATTGGATATTTGTTTTTAGACATACGATCCTAATGAATTTTCCGAGCATAAATTTATATTTTCATTAAAATTTATGCATATGGTAATGCAGGGGGGGTGGGAGGTGGTGGCCCGAGCCCGGCAAAGTAAAAAATAATTACACCTGACAAAAGGCTATGCAGCTCAAATAGTAATAGTGTCTCCAGGTTGCAGTCGAAATGCTCGAATCAACTTGAGGCTGAGCCTCTCCTTTAAAAGCTTGTCTGTAGTTGAATCACAGTATGTCGTTGTATCTAGTGCAATTTGCCTAACAAATTATTTCAGCTTGCACAGACATTGCAAATCGCACAATAATATTACTTCTGAGTGAACAAATTCCTGAAGAAGGAAAACAATACATAATGTCTTAATGCATTTCCCAGTATTCCTTCGCTTGAAGAAGTTTCCATTTTCTTGTGAATGGCAAATGAAATGGAGATGAGCTCCACAGCATTCAAATAAAGGTATTAAGCATGAACTTTGTTTGAGATGGAATTAGTACACTTGATATTTATTTTTTATAAAATAAATAACATGAAATATCTAATGAAGAAAATATATATAAATAATGTAGAGTTTATGCATATATTTAAATTACGATTACAGAAAATATGTGCTGAAATCGAAAAGTGTGTCATAAATAAAATATTAAGAAGTGCCGTAAAAGCCCGGCGGAAGGCCAAGTGCTGAGAACCAGCCGGAAAACTGCAGTTGGAGTTAGGCTATTATCATAATTCTATTAATAGCTTAACCTTGCGAAGTGGGGGAGAAGCGATTCCTGTTAATGGAATCTGGCATTAACAATAGCCAAGTTGAATAAACTATATATACACATAATAAATATATACAAATATATATACATATATAAAATAAAGAAATATATATGAACATATAATAAAACACAATACTAAATACATAAAAAAGGTAAAGCAAAGTTGAGTAAAAACTATTTATATTTATTAAAAAATAAAATACAAAACAAAATTAATTTTAAAAAAAATTAAAAATTAATTTAAATTAATTTTTAAAAAAATGTAAAATAAAATAAAAAAAAAAAACTAAACTGGCTCAACTCTTTAAGTAAATAATAAACTTGGTTTCAATCGATTGGCTTTAAACCAGTTAATAACACAAATTTAAATTGCATTCAGATAGTTTGATGTTTTAAAATATCTTTTACTTTAAAGAGATGTAAATAAGTTTGATAAAAAAAATAGTCAAACTCATTAAATGCAACGAAAGTCAAATAAAACATTTTGAATTTAATAACAAAATGTAATTTGAATGATTTTTTTCCATAGTTTTTTCTTTCTGTTTGCTTCTATGAATATGTAATTTGGCATGTGGTTATTTTTTCGTGCACTATTACGCAAAGCCTAGCAATGCCAATTACCCAAAAAAATTAAATCAAGTGCAGATATGAGCTCCAATAAAATGCATAATTATATTTCACATAAAGCAATAAGGGCGAAAAAGAGACAGAGAGAGAGAGAGAGCAAGCGAACAACAAGAGCATGAAAACGGTAAATCATTCAGGAGCATAAATAAATAATCAAATGTAATGAAATATTTGTACATATTCATTAATTTCAAATAGAATAAGTTACCAATTAATTATCGTCAATAAAGTATTATGAATAATTCATCTGAGCATCGAGCGGGCGGGCATTGTGCAACGGCTAAACAATTTCGTAGCAATGCTTATTATTAGCTATAATTAATCAGAGTCTCGCAACCATTGTTGCCCATTGCCTTTGCCACCTGTGCAGCAGCAGCAGCAGCAGCAGCAATTCGAGAAACACCAGCACTACTAGCAGCAACACCGTAAATTGCCAAGACGAATTCCTAAATCAGTAAACTTCCTTATGGCTGATGCGGCACGCAAGCCGCAGCACTTCCGCCGGCTGCGGTTGTTGCGGATGTCGTTGGTACATGCCTGCGAGGAGTCCTTCGCATCGCCAGTTAGATTTCTGACTGCTTTCATTTAATTAAAAATGTATTATATCCCCATGAGCTGGCAGCTCCAGCTCTGCTCGACTCTCGACTCTCGACTCTCGACTGCCAACTGAATCTTTGCCCATTGCGTTCTGATTGACATTTAGACATTTGGAGTGAAAGCTGCAAAAAATCAACATTATTTTGCTCTGTTTGCACTGAAGCAAGCGCAAAAGCAAAACAAATACATAATAATAGAAATTTGCTAACCCACACACTCTCGTTCAACTCCGTCCCCGCCCCCCCCTGGCGGCCCCACAGAGCATCCTGCTTGGATGCCGAAAGGGGCAAGCGCATGTGCGAGGCAACATAATATATGTATGTAGCATGCCACACACACACACACACACACCCACACACCCACACACTCACACGCTCACACTCACACACACACACGCACTCCATAGTTTCCTGCTTGTTTCCTCTTTTTTCTCAGTCTAATTCCGTTCCATGTTCAATGCATTTAAAGAGCTTTCACAAAATTCATTTCCAAATAGTTAAATCGTTGCGTTTTCCTCTTTGTTTGCTGGCCAAAATGAATTCAATAATTTATTTTCCATATAGTATTGTGGCATACAGTTCGCATTCTCTTGCCCTTCGGTTCAGTTGAGTGTTGATTTCAATACACGCGTAAATCAAGCTTAAAACTGTAATTTTATTTGTAAATTTTCCGTTTAGTTTTCATTTAGTCAGACAATGATAAATACCATACTAATGAGTCCAAAGAGTTCAAAGTCTTTTCACACATGTGAATTTACAATTACGGGATGAGATATAAAGCTGATATATATTTATGTATATATTTTATAGAGCACATAGAGTGTATTTATTATTGATCAGGATGTGGAACCTAGGCCCGTCATACGGTCTAGTCCACCCGTCCGTGTATCCGAGCGACTTGCCGTCCGTTCCATCAGTCCGTTTGACCATTCGATTATCCGTCCAACGGTCCGCCTGTCCGCTCGTCTGTCTCTTGGTCCATTCATTCGTTCTGTCTGTCCCTCCGTTACCCCTCTGTCCATCCATTCGTCTGTCCGACCGTTAATTCGTTCCGGTTGTCCATTCGTCCACCTATGCATCTATCCATTTGTCCGTCCATCCATTCGTCCATCCGTCTGCCTTTCCGTCTTCCTGACCCTCTGCCAGTTCGGCTATCCATTCGTGCATACGTCCGTCTGACCGTCCTTATGAACGTAACTATCTTGGAATTAACCAAAGATAGAGGCTTGCAATTCGAAATATATATTCTTTTATAGCATACGCAAAACGAGTTTATTATTGATTTTCTATACCCACACCAACTGTGAGTTTCCAACAAATTGCAGTAGATTCACAATTTTCTATCCTTAATGATCTAACGGCAATTCGCCTAGCGAAAATATTTGCATAAAATAGATGAGCTAACTAGGATGTTATATAGAATATCTCAGAGAGATAGAAAGATTAAAATATTGATGGAAAATTTAATATTGTCAGCAAAAATTCAATAGAGCTTCAATAGGACTTCAGTCCAAATAATTTCTTGTCTGCTTCATATTGATATGAAATAATTAATAAAATCTCTGATAATTTTGCTATCGATTTCCCCGAGTCTCTTTGCTGCAGACTCTCATAATCAGCGTGGACCCAAAGAAATGTCAGCTATTCCTGCTTGAGTTCGAATCATTTTTGCCTGCGTTTGATGGCCATCATTAATTTTAAGACTCTCAATTGAAAACATACAAATAATAGATGGAAGTAAATAAATGGAATATTAAAGGAGTACTGGACCTATAGAAATTAGCTTCGCACTTCGAATTATCCAATTTATTCGCACTTTCCGAGTCGAACCAAATATTTTATTCCACATTCAATCGCATGCCTCAAAGCACTTTATTAATCTGCAGTCAAACTCAGAGTCGAAGATTTATGGCCAAGCGCATGCAAATAAAGTCAAGAATAAAATGAAAATGTATATATAAAAAAAAAAATAAATTGAAAATAAGAGAAATATGAAAATAAAAATTTATTGAGATTGACCAACGGCTTAAAGCAACAGCAACAGCAGCAACAGCAGCAACAGCAGCAGCAGCCGCTGTTCATGTCCTTCTGTGTATTTGTGCAATCGCAATCGTTTTTATTAATTTTTAAAAGAATTCCAGTTTCGGCAGTGCCATTAATAAGAAATGGCAACCAGAAGCCATAAACTTTGCTCGCGCAATCATTTGTGAGCTGCCGCCCCGAACGGCTTCGGGCAAACAAGAAAAAGTTTATTTTGCACATACCGCAAATATTTTTCAAATTAATCTTTCGACGCAGCCAAAGCGAAATGCTGGTCAAAGAACACGGCCCATCGCCAAGGCAATGCCAGCCACCAAGCTCCATCGGGCACTACCAGCACCCACCAAACGAACGAAAGTTCAAACTTGGCTCCGGCAACAATGCACCCTAGCATGAATATCTTATGGCTCTCCGCCCACAACAATCTGCTGACCGCGGACTCAAAATATCCGAAAATATACCTACATATGTGTGTATGTATATGTATGTGTGTGTATGTGTATCGCACAATCGTTATTTAAGATTTTGTATATATTTTTTAAGCTGTTTATTTCGCCTGGCTTCGTTGATTCTCGGTTGAGTGATTGAACTGAAATTTATTTGATAGACTTCCTAAATGGAAGACATTGATTGTTCGACTGAATGAGTGCCTAGTGATTGACTCATTGCCTTACTGACCTATTGACTCAATGACTTATTGACTTATTGAATCATTGACTCATTGCCTCACTGACTTATTGAACCATTGATACATTCACTCGTTGACTTTATTTGATAAATGGAACACATTGATTGTCCGACTGAATGACTGCCTAGTGATTGACTCATTGCCTCATTGACTTATTGAGTCATTGACTTATTGAATCATTGACTCATTGATTCATTAATGCATTGAATCATTAAATCAATGCCACACTGACTTATTGAACCATTGATACATTCACTCGTTGACTTTATTTGATGGACTTCCTAAATGGAAGACTGCCTAGTGATTGACTCATTGCCTCATTGACCTATTGAGTCATTGGCTCATTGGCTCATTGACTCATTGCCACGTTGCCGCATGAACTTATTGACTCAATGACTTATTGACTTATTGAATCATTGACTCATTGATTCATTGATGCATTGAATCATTAAATCAATGCCACACTGACTTATTGAACCATTGATACATTCACTCGTTGACTTTATTTGATGGACTTCCTAAATGGAAGACTGCCTAGTGATTGACTCATTGCCTCATTGACCTATTGAGTCATTGGTTCATTGGCTCATTGACTCATTGCCACATTGCCGCATGAACTTATTGACTCAATGACTTATTGACTTATTGAATCATTAACTCATTGGTTCATTGATTCATTGAATCATTGACTCACTGACCCAGCGATTCATTGCCTCATTGACTCATTGGCTCGTCTTTTACTCATTGGCTCATTGAATGATTGACTCATTGACCATTGGTGCTACCTGATTGATTGACTGCTTCACTGACTGATTCATTCGTTGACTGACTGGCAAATGTATTAGTCAATTATTAGGGCTGATAGCCAGAGAGAGAGAGACTGACTGATTGATTGACTGTGTCTGTGATTGATTTATTGTTTAGCTGATTGATGGCCCAGCTTCTGGCCGATTAATCGACTGTTTGATTGACTATCTGACTGACTGGCAGCTTGACTCAATGTTTGACGATGACTAACAGCCTAGATGATTGAAAACCTGACGAAAAGATTGATTGATTGACTATGACTGATTGATTGACTGAAAGGTTGCTTGAATCGGTTGACTCTGGCTGACTGATTGATGGTCTGGCTGACTGAATAATTTATACTAATTTGGCGACTGATTGTCTGCTGTTCAATCTACAACCAAGAGCTATGGCATACAGAAAGATAAACGTAAACGGAATTTAGATTGCGATTAATTCTCAGTCTAACGGAATTGCTCGCTGGATTAATGATAGATTATGGCACGCGATACTAAGAGGCGATTAGGAAACGCTTTAGTAGCGCTCATTAAAGCATATTGTGTTGCACTAATGCGCAACATGAGAAGAGTTGCTCATCATTTGATAAGCTAATTGTCGGGCTTAATTGCCGTTTGTTGAGCTGCACGAAATAAAACATTTGATTTCATTTCAGATAGCACACACACGCCGTATATAACCAGAATCTTAATGCAATTCTTTTTTCCTGTCTCTCTTTACTTTTCGTGATAATAAAGTACAGAGTCCCTTGGAGGGCAATGTCCATGAGCAGTTCCATTGACTTGCTAACCCCAGACTGAAACACAAGTCCAATACAAAACCAATTTGTGTAGGTCAGGCTCTCCGCCATTTGCTACCCCTCTCTCTCTCTCTCTCTCTCTGTCTCTGTCTCTGGGTCTGGGTCTGTGTCTGTCTTTGCACACACTTGACTGAGTGGCACTTGGCGCAGGCCAAACACACTTGAATTTCAAAATGAAACATTATGATGGCAGTCGCAAGCGGGGAAAAGAAACGTTGGCCAAAATTAAAATTGAGTGCGTAGCTTGTGGATTGCAAAATAATAATAATACTAATAAATTGCTCAAGGAGCGGCAAGGCGCCGTTATATAAACATCAAATCTGTATAGACATACATATAGGACACACGTATGCATATAAAATATGCAATTTAATTTATTTATTATGCTGCGCAATAAAATTCATGAACAGATTCGGCTCAATGGCTGCCCAACATGTATGTATGGGTTATGGCTCGAAATTGGGGCTTAGGGTCTTTTTTTTTTTTTTGAGGGGGCCTGCCTGGGCCGCTGGAGCGTGCAGCTAAGCAACAAAAATTGAAAACTAAAATCGATTTCCGCTTGACAAATAACTTAAGTGGCCGTTTATATACCAGCTCACGAACTTATGGAACATACTCGTAATCGCCCTCGCATCC
Source organism: Drosophila navojoa (assembly GCF_001654015.2). Next base: position 1,686 of record NW_022046133.1, on the reverse strand, counting down.
GCACATCAGATTGGCGAAAAACTTCATGCATAACTACCATGTATGTATGTGTGTAAGCAGCCAAAAGGATAAGCAGAGAGAAAGAGAGTGAGAGAGGGAGAGAAAGAGTGGTATTATGTGAGGAAGAGCGCAAATTGAGTAGTGCAAGAGATATATATATATATAGAGAGAGAGAGCGTGAGTGAGAGTGGGCTGGCTTGTGCATGGCTCTCGAATGCTTTCAAAAATATTCCACACGATTAATTTTTTGCGATCCATTAAAAAGATTTACTCAAATTGACAGAATCATCGAGTGGATGATGCCGGGCGACATCGCGACGACGCGTCGTTGTCCTCGACACGACGATGCGCGCTGTCCTCGAACCTGGCCCTGGACGCATGAAAAATGTTATTCCCCATGGGCGTGTCAGTATGCTGCACACACACACACACGCACACACTGACACAGAGAAGTGTCTCAATTTGCATGCGATAAGCTGAAGCGAGGGGCGCCCAAAGGGGGGGCAAGGCAGGCTAATGCCTGTTTGGCGCACAAATGGAGTGGGACTTGAGCTGGGAACTGCGAGCTGGGAACTGCGAGCTGGGCGTTGAGCGTTGGGCTGCGTGTGCTCCATTAAATGCATGTACATAATCATAAATTTACACTCATTATCAGATTAGCGAGCGGCATTCGTTCCCACGCAGCTGCAGCAACAAAACTGCAGAGCAGCAAATTGAATTTTTCAAATATAATTCATTTGAGTTGTTTACGCCGCTGCACGGCCATCGGTCGGGCGTATAAGTAGTTGTAGATCAACAAGCGAAATAGCTTAGCTAGACAAACTCCCAGTTGACTTTTACTCAAATTCCAAGCACAAATTCCACTCGAATTCCACTCAGCAAATACTTGAAGTCAACTGAACATAAGAAAAATCATAATAATATATAGACTAAAAACTTGTTCTTTCCCTGCAGAGTATTGCGCAGTCGTTGACAGCCATTCGCTTATTTTTGCAAATTTCATTTGCCATATTATTATCAGCTTAGAGTTTGGAATGTGCATTCATAATTCGGGCAGCTTATTGAGATAACGAATAACGAATTCGCATTTGCTGTCAGGCGAGTGGCAAAGCCTCTTGTGAGCTTAGCTTCAAATAGATTTATTGAAAAGCAAATCATTTTTTAATTGCTCTCAATTTGATAGTATCATATCATATGACAGCACTATAGCTGATGGTATTCATTCGGAGCGCATGGCTATGCAGCTGTCTACGGAGCAGCAGCAAGACGACATTTGGCGGCGACACAGTGACACAGTGGCAACGGCTTATGTAGTCAACGGCAACAACTGGCGATACTGGGCGGGCCGAACGACTTCAATCTGCTTATTTTCTGCTTATCTGTGACTTGGGTTATTATTGTTTTTGCCAATTAGTGTCCGGCAGGCAGTTAGCTGCAAAGTTTCCCCAGCACAAAGTTGGCTAAAAAGCAAAGTTTGCTGCATTTTGTTTATATGCCCTTCTCTCTCACACTCACTATCTCATACTGTCACTATCTCTCACTCTCGCTCTCGCTCTTAATATACCTCATTCTCTCCCTTTCTATCTCACACTCACAATCTCTCAGTCTATCTCTAACTCTCACTATCTTCCTCTCTCTCTCACTCTCACTCTCACTCTCACTCTCACTCTCACTCTCACTCTCACT